>JAZHYW010031812.1:0-52616 GCA_037355805.1 Ixodes ricinus
AGCTGTTTCTTCCCCCCCGGCCCCCTACCCCAGAGTCCAACCCATGGTCCACTAAACCCAAAACAATAGACTCCAACAAAAAAAAAAAAGAAAATAAAATAAGAAGGATTACAACACAAAGAGAAATACCAGCATAATTGACAAGCAAACCTCGAGTCCGTGAGTTACAATGCCGTTGGCGTCAGCGCAGGTTTTCAGTCAGCGTGCAGCACAATAGTAATTCTTAAACTGCTCACCTTGAATTTTTTTTTAATGGTTTTGTTAAATACATTTAGAAGTCGTGCTTTGTTTTAGAGCCAGCTCCAAGCTTGCTCCGTTTTGCGTTGCATTATGGGACATTTCCACGACGTCCCATGTGACGTCACACATGTTGTTATGAGGGTAAAATTTTCCCGCTAAATTTGGCGGGAAAATGTTTCGCTAAATTTGAATGGAAAATTTTCTGCTAAATTTAGCGGGGAGATTTTCCTGCCAACTTTGCGGGGAAATTTTTCCGCTAAATTCACCAGAAAGTAGGGGTGTGCGAATATTCGAAATTTCGAATACGAATCGAATATTTTCCTTATTCGAAACGTATTCGATTCGAAAATTTCATATTCGGAAGTTCCCGAATATTCAGCCAAAGCCGAATATTCGGGGAAAATGGCGAATATTCGCACAAACTGCGAATATTCGAGCAAGTAACGAATAATCTGCCTGCCACGCATTTTCCTATGAATATGTTTATTCACTGAGGAGGCGTATGATGCGTGCTATCGGTCTGCTCCGTTTCTATCTGTCCGATGGCAGCATGACAAGATCAGTTTCTTTTTCACCAAGCCCTTTGTTGTGTGACTTTTATAGCATTATGTGATGTAATTGCGCGTTCTATAAATTGATACAATAAAATAAACCTCGAGAGTGAAATATAAATATAAAATAAATCTCGAGAGTGTTAGCTAATATAAATGTTTGAAAATTAAAGAAAGAAAAAGCTGGGTGCGAGCAGAACGTTGCATTGCCATCGACAAAAACTCCTGCCACTCCCACGCAGTCAGAACTAGGGATGTCGCGAACCTTCCCAGGTTCGAGTTCGACCAAGTTCGACTTTTTCGAACTTTCAACGTGATGTTCGACAAAGGTTCGACTGAAGTTCAACTTTGTGTGCATGCACGAAAATTAAAAACAAAAAAGAAACAAAAAAAAACAGTTGATTCCATTAGGCGGTGGAAAAGTGCAATATTTGTTGGGTTTATTGGCATCACTGGTTTACATTAATAACTGATGAAAGCGTTAAAAGCGCATCTTTTCGCTTTTATACGCTATAAACCTTGGTAACCATTCTATAAAATAAAAAAATAAACTACCTTCAAAATTATTTGTTTCCTAAAATTCGAAATATTCGTGTAGCAGCCGGGCAACACTGTTCATCGAACTTCCTCAAACTTTAGTGAAATTTCGCAAGTTTCCCGAGTGAAAGGGTCTTTCTACTGGCGGAAATGTTGTCACGGCGCGTAGGGAGCGCTTACTTTCTGAACAGGTTGAGCAGTTAATTTTCCTACACGAGAATTTGTAATGAGTGCATTACTAGAAGTATCTTTAGCCTGCTGCAGCCCAGTAAAATGCAGTTGCATTGATTTATATTAAAGAGGCAATAAAACCTGCAGTTACCTCTTGTTTTGCAATTTTTCATTACTAGACACATATTCGATATTCGATTCGATATTCGAAGCCCGTTTTTTGTCTTATTCGTATTCGATTCGTATTCGAAAATTTCAATATTCGCACACCCCTACCAGAAAGCAGAGACATGCTCTCCCTCCATACGCTCCCCTCCTCCACCTCCTTCTCAAGAGCTGCGATCCTAATTCGGCATTACAGAGAATTGTAAACGTCTCTCACTTTTTTAGCGCTTCACTTCGTCTGCGAAGTGAACAAAGGATGTGGACCGAATTAGAGAAACTAAAAACGAACAAAAACCTTGCCTGGTTTAGACACTGGCTCTGCAAGCTGCTGCGAGTTACGGTGAAGTTGACAAAGGTGACGTTGAACACAGGTCTGGTGGGAACTCCACCTGAAAGAACGAAGAAAATGCCATGATGAAACACGCACCAAACATTCCGACAATAGATAGTAATGATTACAACCACGAGGCAACGATTCGAGTCTTTTAAACAGTCTTGGGTAAGAAACTTTCAAAAAGCAATTAGTAGCTACAGTTAGTCAATTTCACATGAAGTACGAAGTTACCATACAGTTACGGCAACGCAAAAGTAATTTGTCACAGTTAATTTTAAGTTACTTTTCCATAAGGCTACAAATCAAAACAACATATAAAATGCCCCCAAGTTTATTACAGAAAGTGCAGGTAAATTGGTGCAAGTTGGCACAAGGCAAACATGACATTCAAGATGTCTGAACACGTTGCTTGAAAAAAGACTACCGTATTTATTCGAATATAAGTCGACCTTTTAATGCAAATAGCATTCTTTGGATACTTCACGCACTTTTCGTCTATGCATCATCTATCTATCTATCTATCTATCTATCTATCTGGCTATCTAACCTCTTACGCCGCGGGTCGATAAATAAATAAAAAAGACCGGCGCCGGCTGGGATTCGAACCGTTGACCCTTTGATCAGCAGGCAGACGCGCTAACCACAGAGCTATGAAGGCAGTCATTCAACGCACTCTAAACACCTGTTTATATCTTATAGCGCTGTACAGCAGTCGCGCGCGTTCCATGCACGAGGGCTCATTCCGCTCTCGTGAGGCTGAGCACGGCCCCTAGCTCACCCTCTCCCGCGCTCGGGAGAGGGTGATGTAGCGGCCGTGCTCAGCCCTCACGAGAGCGGAATGAGCCCTCGTGCATGGAACGCGCGCGCACCGGTAGCTGTGACAGCGCTGTAAAGCGCGTCCTATGGTAAAGATATAAACAACCGTTTAGAGTACCGTTGGTTGAGACTAGCTGAGACGCCAGAAAGTCTGGTCGGTACCATTTTGAGTGTTTGTGCGTATGGCGCGTGCTTTGCTCGCCTTCCTAAGTGACACAAACGCACGTGCTGGGCTGCGGAGATCGTGCGCAGGGCTGTGAAAGTGTCAACAAATTTAGAATCGCCTCAAGAGTGGGCTGGCGTATCTAGAGTGTGCCGGCCACCTGACGAACGCGCATAACTCCGCACCGTTTGATGCTATTCGCATTAACGTAGATAATCATCCCCAAAGGATGGGTTCTGCTGATTTTTTTTCTTGGAAATGTTAAAAATTAATTTCGACCTACATTTGCGACTAAATTTTGTGAGCCTACTGAGAGCATGGAGCGATCGAATCACCGAGCCGGCGTTGCCCTAGAGCTGCACGGCTTCTTGTTTCAGAAAGCTTTTGGTGCACGAAAACAATGGGAACAGCAGCAACCGACAGCCCGCACATCCCTCGGGGGAGGGAGAGGAGTGTGATGCGATGCGATGCACGTTGCCCTCCATTCCTCCCCCTCGCAAATGCGCACAAAAAAACCAGAAAAACACACATACACACAAAAAAAGGAAGTTATTTTAGTTTGTTGTTTGCGGTGGCTCGCGCATTTGTATTTGGTGTTTCGTCGCTTCGCCCCGCCTCCACCTTCTTTCTTCTTGTCATTGATTTACAACGGTGTCAGTGAGGTATTGTTGCAAATTTGTGAGGATGCCTACCAAACTGATGAACCTTCGGACAACGATCACATGTCCGGAAGTTCTGACAATGATCAAGTTTTTGGCATTGCCTTGAGATTTAGCCGAGGGTGCTGTAAATAAAGGTTTGTCTCTTTCTTTTGCCCCAACTTTCGCCTGTTCCTAAAATCGACCTATATTTGAATTGTTTTAGATGCAGAGCATCTTTTGCTCAGGTCTATGTCCGGCAGCATCGAAGCGTCGGCGTCTTCGGTCAGCACTCACACTACGCATGCGCAACTCTCCTCCTTCCTCTCTCCAACAGCTGCGCTGTTACTCTCTCCGCTCTCTCTCTACCAGCTGCGTGCACCTCGCGTGCATTCGCTTCCACTCACACCGCAGCGCGCATGCGCAACTCTCCTTTCTAGTCTCCTCTCCTTCAAGTAGCGAGCATAGGCGCGCGTCTCCCGGAGGAGTAAAAGGAGGATAGTTTTGGGCGCTGCGGGTCGCAGCGCCCACGCCAGGGCTTTCCAGTGGGGTGGGCTTTCCCCGCAACTCTGCGGCTGTCGCCTGCTAGCGTTTCTCGGCCGCCGCGTCCGCCGCAGCCCAAATCCGGCCGGCCAAAAGAAATCAGTCAAGAAGGGAATAAATTAATTACGATCCGCGATGCTCCGCATCCCCCCATGGTTCCCCTCGAGAAGATAGTGTAATTTTTTTTTCTTTTATTCTCGATGGGTTCAATAATTAGGGTCGACCTATTCTCGTGGTCAACCTATTTTCGGGTAAATACGGTAGATTGTACTCATTCAGTGATAAAAGTAACGTCGTTAGTTGACAAAAAGTAACACAACTAATACAGTTCCAAATGGTAGTCCACTCATTCCTCGGGGAGCCAGTTGCAGGGGAGGGACACGCACCGTGGGGTCTCGGGTCGAGAGGAAGATGCAGAAGGTGGGCGAGAGGTCAATGTCCTGGTCGCCCAGGGTGATGAGCACCCGGCCACCGGTCTTGCGCACCTCCCGGTTCAGCACGGGGTTCAGGATCGGGTCATAGCTCTCCACGTCCTGCATCCACACACCCAGGTTACTGCTTAGTCATGCAGAAAATAAACTTAGTAATTAAAATTCATTAATATGCACCTTTTAGTTAATGATAAACAGTTCACAATCAATATAACATTAATAAATAATTAACAGTATTAATAAATAACCTAATTAGTATTCATAGTTATATCACTAGGGATGTGGAAATATTGATTTTTCAGTTCGAAACGAATTTGAAGTGAATAGTTCCTTTGTACAAATAATTTCTAATCTAATCGAATATTTTCGGAAGCAAAGATTTTCCGGCCCTTAATGAGCATAATCCCTTGCGACTAGGGAACAAAAAAGCACAAACACGACAAGGTCTGAAGGATTTTCTACCATCATCATTAACCAGCTCGCCTGCACAATTATAGTACTTACTTGAATATGGTCTCATTAAATTGGACACTTCCAATGCCCAAAAAATCATCAATAATGTGAATTGTTCATAATAGAGACCCGAGGTAAAGATTACAAATAATGAACAAGAAGTGTAGCCACAAAAGACACGTATTTATTTCGGCAAAAAATGCTGACTCATTTGTACACACATTTTGGTGTTAGCTATTAGAAACGCGCAATCCGCAATAGATTCAAACGATTGAATTCGTTGTTAGTATTTTTATTGCTGCTTATGTTCCAGCCTAGGTTGGTGAACTCATTTCAAGTACCTATATACTGCATGCAGTTTTCATGCTTTTTTAGTCTGAATTAAGGTATGCTTTGCAGTATTTCAAACTTAAAGATATACAGGGTGTCACAAAAAGAAATTTACAGGGTTTCATTTACCGCAAAAATAAACTAGGCATCGACTGAACGCTCATTCTCCGTCCAGCGTAGCGTTAGAGGTCACAACCAGATGCCAAAGTATCAGCCCGATCCGATAACTTAATCAAAAGTTATAAACGATTTTCTGAAAATTTCAATGGTAAAATGGCGGCTGACGGAGTTTTCAAATACATAAGGCTCTATGGCGCCTGAAATTGAAAACGGGCAAAAATGGGCGCCATTTTCCCATTGAAATTTTCAGAAAATCGCTATAAAATCGCTTATAAGTTTTGAATAAGGCCTCGGATCGGGCTGAAACTTTGGCATCTGGTTGTGACCTCTAGCGCCACCTTGGGGTGGAGAATGAGCGTTTGGCGATGCCTAGTTTATTTTTGCGGTAAAAAAAAACCTGTAAATTTTTTTTTCTGACACTCTGTACTTTGTAACATACTATTCAGTTGCCGAATAGCCCTATTCGATTCAAACCTCAAATCGAATATGGCATTATTCGCCTCGATATTCAGAACCTTCAAATATTTCCACAACCCTATATATTACTCTATTAAAAATCAAGGTTTTTGTTTACCTGTTACACGTTCACGCTGCTACAAATTTACCCACCTCTGTCTACACATTAGCTCTTTCCCTCTGTAGTGCTATAAACCTTGAGGGCACATCCAATATAGAAATCTAAAAAACCGACGAACTGGCTTATTTCTAAATAATTAATGGGAAATGCGACAAATCCAGAGGACAAACCAAATAGCCCACCTGGACAAGGAGTGGATTTCCAAACCGCAGTGCGCTCTCCAAGTTTTTCCGGAAGGAATCGTCCAGGAAGCTGCACCACGGGCACATGATGGGTCAGCGGAGACACTATGAGGATCTATTTTCAGAGAATTGCTGGCTACTTTGAGACAAAGTTTGATACGGCATAAAATGCAACTGTCTTGTAGATTTTGCATCCTGCAAACCAGTGGTTCTCGAGTATGGATGTGTTGGGGACCCCTCGGGGACCCGCCAAAGTGAGAGGGACAACGAAGCTTGGGTTTGGGCTACTAGTTGGCTTTCATTTTAAAAAAAGAAATAGACTCGCTAAAAAAAAAAGCCCCATCATGACCGGTAGTGGACATGCGCATTGGCCGCCGCAGCCAAGATCCGATCTAGAGATGTGTACTTGCATGGCTGTGTTAGATCTGATTATGTCTGTCCCTCTTTTCTTTTCAATGTGTTTTTCTTTCAACCATTTTCGTTCAGAAGGAAAAGTAAACCAGTTGTTAGTTGCGCCTTTCGTGTGTAAGTGTCGTCCTTCTTCGTCCAAGTTTGTAAACCTCAGCAGCGCAGAACAAAAATAATGAGAGGGGACCCCATGCCAGTGGGGGAAGATAAAAGAAAAGTAATGGATGTCGCCGCCGAGGAAGAAGTTGTCGCTGCGAGTGTGCGCAGTGTCCCGAGCACATTGACCGCTGCAGTTTCTTCCGGGATTGCGGGCTCCAGTGCTCGCCTGGCACCTACTGAGGGTAGGAGTGCATCGTCCAGCGCCCATCTCGTGACGGATTTTCTGAGGTGCGAAGAAATCGAAGTCTCCGCAAAACAGTGTGAGACTGTTCAAGCCAAACTTGGCACCATGCCAGCGACCCAAAGGAAGCTTCAAGACATGCAGCCCGAACCCACACCTACCACTGCTACAAGCGAAGCAGTACTCAGATTCAACGCCGGCTGCTACAAGGCTACAACAGAGATCTCGGTCTTAGTGGGAATCCAGCCAGCCCATCTAACCGTCCAGCGAGCTGCCAAGAAAGATGCCCAACGCATTCACAAGGCTAGCAACGACAGCAAGAGAGGACAAAGAGGCGGAACAAGAAGTGCCCAAAAACAGTTCCAGCTACTCTGCAGGGTCATTCTAATGCAGAAAGTGTGTCTAAATTTCAACCGCCGTTTGCTCAAAATGAAGTTTTCCTCTGCCGTGACAGCTCATCCCAGCGATATCTCAGGAACTGCTTATCCGATTTGCGTGCTGTCTTTTGTATTTTGTTCCTAAATAACTTTCTGAGGGCATGACAAGCTTCTTTTTCTCAAGAGACGAGTTAAAAATTTGTAATAAACAAAAACAACATTATGAATGCGTGTTTGATTGAAAACAAACTCCAACGTTGTGCTAAAATTTGTCTACAAAGAAATGAAAAAAGGCTCTGTTATGCCCTGAGGTACCTATCCAGCGGTCACCATGACGAATTTCATGCTGCCACTGCCTTTTGCAGATTCTCCAGGATGGGCCTTAGGGACATATATAACCCATTTTGATAAACTCTTATGACTTGGGAATGATTAGTCACAGCTTCATGAAACTTTGCAGTTAGTCTTGCGATAGTGCCATGAACATGCCCTACAAATTTCATTCAGGTATCTCAACTCCAAGGACGGCGACGCACCCAAAAGAGCGCTCTCACCTTGTCTTGGTGATCTTGCGCTCTCTGAACTCGTTGAGAATGTACTCGGTGGCCTGGCCCGAGGGGTCGATGATGAGTGGGTAGCGGTTGAACCTCTTAAGCATGATGGCATTCTCCGTGCACAGGTCGTCCGTGGGGAGGGCGTTGGCCTGCCAGCGCAGCCGCTCGTCCGCCGTAGACAGGTACTGCGCACGCGCCACACGCGCGGAGAGTCACTCCACCACAACGGCCGTCCCTTTTCCTAACAAATCCACTCATCTTAATCCTACGAATAAAGTGCGCAGATGCAAAACGTGCAAATAAAATAGCGCAAACGGGATGAGGAGACGCGAGTGAAGGCTCGCTACCATGGGCGTTAAAACATCTCCCAACCTTTTACGACGATAGAACACGCTAAACCATCTATCGAGTAGCTGTGGGACACTCGTGATTTCCGTTCATTTCCTATTTTTCTCGCGCAAGAAACCTTCAACAATGTCATAAACGACCGTTTCTCGCTAGTATGTACATCTGTTCTTGCAAATACCACAAAATCTTCGCTCTAGCGAAATGCAGTTCCAGGGCCACCTTCTCGACGGCACCGGCGTGCCAGCGTGTTCTCTAGAAAGCCTAGATTGCAGGGAGGGTCCAACTCAAACCGTGGGGTACGTTCGCAATTTAGTGGCAAAGATCGGTTGCAAGTGCGCACATGCCGCTGCATTGTCGCGTGGCGAGGAGAAAAGCGTGAAGACAGACAGACACACTCGAGGACGACCGATGCTTTCGGCATGTCCTCGCAGCTCGTAGTGCAAATGTGACCCATAAACCCCGTGGCCCCGATTAAGCAGTTAAAGACTCTCTCTATTATAGGCTCTCTGGCATTCTCCCTTCCAAAGCAATCGCGAGAACTCAGTCCCGAGCAAATGCGTGCGCGAATCAGCCTTCTACGAGGAACAGGCGTTGGTTTCGTCTGAAATGCATCAACTAGCCCAGCAACAAAGTTTACCGAACAGAATGCGTGTCTCGAGCTCTGCCGAGTTAGTGTGACACAGACACGGTGTCGTGCAGCAATGCCATGTGACGAGACATCACGTTTAGTGTCGCTTGACTTCACAGTGTCGCGTCAGTAGCGGCACGTGACGACCGTTGCACCGATGACGTCGCAAAAACATCATTCCTCGAGTTTAAAAGTGTGCGGTAATTAGCGTACGCCGATTCAATTTCCCCACAAAATTTCGTTGGTCGTGCGGCAGGCAATGTGTTGATCGCAGAGCCCCACCTCGGTGCGTGCCAGGTCTAGGCGGAAGTGAATGCCGGCCTGCTGGAGGTGGCTGCACCAGTTGTTGAAGAGGTTCTGGCGGTACTGCTGGTCGAAGTAGCCGGCATACGCCAGGAAGGCCGAGCCCAGCAACACGTCGCCCGAGATGGTCGACATCTGGTTCTTGAAGGTCTCGCTCGTGTCCTCCCAGCGCTGCTTTTCCGAGCTCAGGCTGCTCAGCAGTGCTATGCTGCGGTCCACCTGGAAATGCCCAGAGCCATTGGTCATTGGCGGGGGCGCCCGCAAGTTGCCCGAGCTACCGCCGACCAACGCGGGATGGCACTGCCCAAAGAATGGCGCTATAATACAACCTCGAAGGTCCCACGTATTTGTCTATTTACGTTTGTACCTCGGCACACCATTTCCTAAAAACAGAACCCAGGGGTTGGCAGAGTACCCCCCTAACGTTAAAATCAAATGGCAGGCTACTCGGTTATGTGCAACGGACTTTCTTCCTCTTGTCGATTAAACGTCAGTTGCCAGTCAGCGCTTGTCACGTATACATCTACAGTCAAACCCACTTATAACAAACGTGATAGTTCTGCGAAAAGTGGCAGTTTTATCAGTAGTTCTTTATATCTGGACTTACCTTTAAAACACGTTATAAATAAAGATAATGAAGCTGGTACTGGTAGTTTAACTCTGCCAGTTCTTTACTTAAAGAAACTGTTTGCACGATTCTAACACGCCCCGAATTTTGATGCACAGTCAGATTTAGCTTTCAGATAGTCAAAAAGTAAATTGCTACCAATTCTACCGCGCAGAGAAAATAATGAAGTTCGACCACATACCTCATAAAACAGATTTCATGAAACGCACGCCACCCCAAAAATAAATGCCGTGCACTAGTCCGACGATGGTTCTTCGCTGTCCACAGAGGTAATTAATACTTGCTTTGGTCTAAAGCGTTTTAAGTTCCGCGCTTCCTGCGCATGTACGAGTGTGCGGCCGTCGCCTCTGGCAGGGTCGTCTTTCAAACAACACTTAGCGCAGCTCGTCGGGTGGCTGGGATTATGAGGCCACGCAGTGCTGCGCCGTTGTTATCTTTTTCCGCCAGTGTGATGCCGTTTCGTTCCAATAAAGCCTCCTAGTGGATTTTTTTTAAAATCTTAAAATGACAGACACGAGTTTGTAGACGTGAGAGAATGTGCATGATACGGATACCAAAATGGTGAACGTAAACAAACGGTCACGATGGCGATGGGGCTAGCCATTTTATACAGAGCATTGAGCATTGCAAACAGAATGAACGAACGCAGCATGGCGTGAGAGTTGACTTGCCCCTTCTCCTCTTCTCCTTCTCGCGCATGCACAATCAGCAGACTACGCGACCACGCGACCCGGGAGGGTGTTTTCGTTTTGTAGTTTTGTTTTCTTTCCGGGGAAGTATGCTGTGCGGCTGTAGAAATGACCTTGAGCGTCTCCTGGAGCGCCGCGCTCGAATTCTAGCTTTTTGATCTTTTATTTTTAGGGACGAAGCTCCTTAGGGGCTAGCCATGTCCATATGTCCGTCCAGCATCCGGTGTCCGGTGCTCGTGTCTCCTGTTCTTGAGCTCACGTGCTCATGTAGGGCAAAAAGAAAAGATAAAAAAATGGTGAAAATTAAAACAAAGATGAAAATGATGAGAAAAAAATGGCCTTGCGCAGTCGACAGGATTTGAAACTGGTGCGGGGAGACCCCTATGGATTTCTAGTCCATCCCCTTAACCACTGGGCCACGACTGCGGGACGAGTAGGGGGCTCCGAGATGTGGTAGTAACTCAAGAGCTGGGAATGCATGGATGAAACGTTGCATGTAGCCGCTCAACGTCTTTACAGGAGAGGGCGCTGCGGTCAAATGCGTATATAATCGCGTTAAACTTTGCATGCATTGGCTCAACGTTTATAGACGAGAGGGCGCTGCGGTCAAATGCTCAAATGCGTATATAACCACGTTCCATACCAAACATTCCCTTTCTGACATGGATGAAAACGAACAAAAGGCTCGGCATGCTGTGGCTCAGCGTCTACGCAGACAAGCACCACCAGAGCTTCGCCCCAATCAACATCATTCACCACGTGGAGATGTGGTCAATTTTTTTTTCTTTTCACGCTCGGGAGTTTTTTTGTTTTTTTTCCGAAAGCGGACTGAGTTTCCTTTGTAACAGTATGATGCTCTGAAAAACGGTTGTTTTACCTGGACCAATTTTAATGCGTAGGGCCTTGAATTCATATAGTTTCTGAAAGCTGGTCATTATAACCGATAGGTCATTATTTGTGGGATCGTCGTAAGTGGGTTTGACTGAATTGCCCCTTAGGTTTCCCAAGCACCCAGATCCTCGCTACCCCGAGTAGTGTAAACGGTATTTTGGCATGTCTGAGCCACACACTGATGCAGAACTACCGGCGATTTGTCCACTCCCTTCACCAGAATTTCTCGCATAAAATACACGAGCCTGTAATACAGACCCCGAGCACATCCCCCACCAGATCCTCGCATGAGCGCACAGCTTCGTCCGGTCTCGTTCACTCGAGGCGGGTGCAAAGCCACATGCTTGCATTGGTAGTTTGCAAGGCTACGAGTTAATGCACCTTAGTGTGCGAATTTTTGCTAAGGAAGCTCGTAGGCCCCTGTACCGCTTAAGTATAAAAATGCCATTCGCAGGAGACAACTATTCCTCGGGATCAAAAAGTCGGCGAACTTCTGGCTTAGCAAGTCTGTTCAAAAGTGGATACAGCAGAAAATTGCAAGTGCCAACATCGGTGGTTTCGAAAAAAAAAATGCAACAGCGACAAAAAAAAAAAAAAAAAAAAAGCCGAGAAATTTAGCCAGAGAAGGTTAGGCACGTTTGTTTAGGGGCAGCACACAGAACTTGCGCATTTAAGGTTGACGAGCAATTTTAAAAACTGTGTATGAACGGCTGCGGGCATTCTGTTGTTACAAACCCAAGCTAAATAGTTTGGCATTATACACACAGACTACGGCGACGCTTCAAACTACCGATGCAAGCATGTGGCTTTGCACCTGCTCTTGAGTAAACGAGACACGGACGAAGCTGTGCGCTCAAAAAAAGAAAAATCAAATTTTGGATGTTTTACATGCCAAAAGCGACGGGCATCTGGTACACCCTAGCGGAGGACTGAGGATTAATTTAGACTACCTGGGGATCCTTTGACGTGCAACCAAATGCTCCGCAATAAGCCTCCGTCAGATTGCGGGCACCTCGGTCGGGATTCGAACCCGCCACATGGGGATCCGTAGGCCAGCGCTCTCGCCTCGGAGCCACCGAGGCGGCTGCGAAGCTGTGCGCTCATGCGAGCGTGTCCTACACCGTCGTGAACCACGTGCGATGTCAAGGACTCCGTTCACCTTGTGATCTACAGCAGCGAATGCCGCGAGCCACTGAAGCCAATCCAATGCCGTGAAAGCATAGCGTGACCTTCAAGAGGGGTGCAGCGACGTGCGAGTAGGTCACACGCATGTTCCGGCGCCGGATTGACTGGGATGGCTGGTAGCATTCGCCGCCATGAGGTAAGACGTAGCTTAGCCCGCGCTGTGTCGAGCTCACCTTTGCCTGGACGTTGGCCAGGTCGGTCTTGATGGCCTGGGCCTGCGACACAAGGTTGGCGTACTCCTCCTTGTACGAGGCAATGCTCCTCTCCAGCTGCACGATGACGCTGTCAATCTCCTCCGCCCGGTGCTTGTTGTCGTCTGCCTCCCCTCCAGGCTGGCCAGTTCGTTGCGCAGCGGCTCCACACGCTTCAGCATGTCTGCAAAGTTGATCTGCGGGCCACGGCACGCGCGGTAAAAGCTGCTTTTCGAAATTAAGACCGGTTGGTGCATGAAGTGCGACGCTGAGATAACGGCAAAGTAAGTGGAAATTGGAAGTCGCATACGGCTGTGCGCTGCTACGATGCAAAGTCAGTGCCATGACTATAGTGCCAAGTTAGCAGTGTGCCGTATGTCCAAAATATGTACAATGTTTTCTCCAGACTTTAATCCAAAACATTACCCAATTTAAAGTACAGTCGAACACGGATATATCGAACTCGAAGGGGATCGCGAATTAGTTCGATATATGAAAAATTAGATATAAAAAAACAAAGGCCCCGAGACCTTACCTGTGGCGGACGATCACCTACAATCGGCGCATTCAAGAATGACAACTACTTCCGCACACACGATGCAACGGAATGTTTTATTTCCGTGAAAAAAAATTGCTTATCATGGCCTGCTTCTTTGTCTTCGAAATGAAGTTGAAGACGCTGTCCTCACCCAGTGCAGCGGCAAACCATTTGGCCTTAGCCATCAGCATTGGGCCATCCACAGGAATGTTCTTCGCGCGCACTTCTAAAAACCAGGCATAGAGTGCCTTTTTTAATTTCCCGTGGGCAGCAGCACGCACACGACAGGCTCCCGACGTTCGCTGCTCCGCCGCCTTTGCCTTGATATCCGCCTTGTTCTTCAACAAAGTGCTCAGAGTGCTGCGTGGTATCCCAATGTCGTCCGCCACCCTCAAACTTTTTCGCCCGCCTCAACACGCTGTATGGCTTTTAACTTCGTCGCAAAGTCAAGGTTCCTCCGCTTCTTGACGCTGGCCATTGCTTACACGAGAAGTCGAAAATTCAAGCAGTCCGCAGCGCTTTTGCACAGCACGCACGCAAAAGAGGAATGCGGTGGTACGCGACAACTAAGGGAAGTGAACTCCGTAAACAAAGCGCACGCGAACAGTCGCGATGGCGGCGATGGCTACCCGGACTGCGTGCTAGGGCAGCAGCAATGTACGAAAGGCGCGAACTGTGGTTGGCTGATCAAAACTCACAAAACATCAACAACAAAAAAGAAAGAAAAAGCGAAAGGAGGAGGCCGCCGGCGCGCGGGCAGCAGCGCCGGCGGCCTTCTCCTTTGCCTTTCTTTCTTTTGGAGGAAAAGGAGGGAGGTTCTCGGCGCGCGGGCAGCAGCGCCACGCCAGGGCGGTGAGCTTTCCCCGCAACTCCGCGCCGGTCGTCTGCTAGCATTCTCTGTCCCGCGCGTTCGATGCTCCGCATCTCCCCATGGTTCCCCTCGGGAAGATGGTGTAATTTTTTTCAAGCGTTGGGCGCTGTGCCGCGAAGGCGGCGAAGGTCGCGGGGCGCAGCGAGTGCCGAAGCGCACCTTCCAGCTCGCGCGGCGTTCGATATATCCGATGACGGGTAAAAATACCGTTCGATATAAACGTGTGAATTTCTATAGTTTTACAAAGGATTTTCAAGGGGATAATTTACGAGTTCGATATAGCCGAAAATTCGATATATCCGTGATCAACATATCCGTGTTCGACTGTAATTGTGTGTTTTACAAGCCCATTTTGATATGTAGTGCAAACTACATCTGTTCAGTGAAAAGAAAGAGGAAAAAAAAGGTGTAGCCACTTAAAATTTCACGTGGGACATCTTAACCAAAGTGGGATCATTTGAACTGGACCAGTTGGAAGTAAAGTGGGACCAGGTGGAGGTAAAGTGGGACCACTTAGAATAGAGTGGGATCAGTTGTAAAACCACTTTAAATTTTCAAGCAGACAGCCTGCTATTATCATCAAGTACACCATCAAACCATGAGCACAGGCTTGCGTGTCTCGTGACTCGAGTGTTCGTAACTTGACGTCCCGACGGCAGGACATGCTTAGATTCTGCTTCTCGTAAATAAATATCTTGACCGGCTGAACCAGACTACAACATTTTCTACCATATCGTTTTATGAACGTATTGTAAGAAAGTTGGGAAGAAACATTTTTGATAAAGTTGGTTTTGTTGAAAGCTACAATAGGAAAAGCCGTTTCAGGGAGTGAAAAAGAATTGTATTTTAACAATTTAGTGCGGAAATCGAATTGGTGCAGACGTCATGCGACATTAATTTTCCTGCCAAATTTAGCGGAGAAATTAAATATTTTACGTCACGTGGAGTCAATTTTCCCCGCTGTATTTAACGGGAAATGAACACACAAACGGAGAGACAACATTCTGGTATTTGGAAAGGGAGGTGGGGAGGAAGGGGGTATGAGGGCCGCAGATTTGTAGAAGCGCTTTGGTCACTCCAGCCGATGGCTTTGCGAAATGTCCGCCACTCCGTCCAAACCGAACACTTCAGCACACTACTTGCCAGACGGAAGCAGCGTGTCGGCCAATCCTTTGGTAAAATTTCCTAGCAAAGCAAATATGCAAGAGCCTCGCAGACTGCCAAACTGTCACCGGGGATTTACCTGAGCGATGGCCCACTTCACCATGGGTCCGCACGCAACGCTGGCCCTGTTCACCTTCTCAAAGTTGAACTCGGGGTTGTTCAAATACTTTGTCTTCATCTTGTTTCGAATGTCATCCCTGCAACCGGTTGTGTTTTCCAACAAGAATTCATTAAAAGAAAAGAAGTGGACTCTTTCTTGGGCAAGGCATTATTGAAACACTCCTAAGACTTAATGACCTAGACCATTGGTTCTCAAATGGGGGTCCGCGAAGCTCTGCCTCACCAGTCAAACCAAACAATTAAAGCTGTATTTTTTTTTTTTTTTTCATATTGACACGAAACGATACAACTTTTGGGTGAATTTTCTTGTGTGTATGCTAATCAGAGAATAGACCTTAGTTTTATTTGTTTACTAACTCATTATTATAATTACCCTAAACCTTTCCCTTCCCTTACTACAAACGGGGTTCTCCATCCAATCCGCCGATCCACAAGGGGTCTGCGAAACATTAATGGTTGAGAACCACTGACCTAGGCCATAAAAGCAGATGTCTCATGCGAGAAATATTGGCTCATTTTAAGCAGCCTCGAAGTTATTGGCAACATTAACATGCAAAAGACAAACAAAAAAAGAAATACAAGGTGCTGCTATTTGAACACCAGCTTTTTGATTCCATCACTCAAATGAACAGATTTCACTTCTTATAAGTTGCAAATAGTAGCTATAAACTGAAATAAAAGACTTAGGTTCGAGGGATTAAGAACATACTTATATATTACTTCACCTTCTTTACACAAAGTTTTACACGAGAACACACAAAATTTAGAGGCAGCATAAAATTACCAAAATGAAAAATCGCATAACAAGAGCAGCGAGACACTGGCACAAAAGAGACAGACCAAAACAAGCGGCAGCAGTGGAAAACGACCGTCGGCAACATTTCGACCGCTTGATTGTGGGCAGCACGATGGTCGAGGCTTGTCAAAATACAAAAACAGAACCGGTGATTCAGCAGCCACGCGTAAAAGGTGCTTGTCAGTGCTCGTTGAAAACAAAACAGAAAAAGAATGCCCCGCTGTGCTGACCCAAAAAGAAGGTGTGCAGAATGCCACGAGTCTATGCCAAAAGCAGTCGAAGCGAAAACCATGCATCTGGCGCCTTTTCGTCGAGGACACAGGCGACGGCGGCGGAGTCTTACGTGACGTCCTCGGTGCAGAAGTTGACGATGGTGTGGATGAAGTTCTCGCCCAAGAGCACTCCGCGGATGGCCCTCCAGTCCGGGGCAGGCTCGCCCAGGAGCAGGCAGATTGCCTCAAGCGTCGTTTTGACTGGCAACGGTGGATTGCCCATGCTCCGCACTTCCACCAAGTGCTGTCGCTTTATGCCCTGCACCGCTGCCCAAGGGCAACACCCTCGCCCTCAACACCGAGCCCCGTCGCCGGCTCCCCCAGCTTTGCGATGTATCAAGAAAGAAACATTAGGATCTTCAGTCTCTGAGCAACTCGGGCTCCGAGCAACAGACCAAAAGACTCCTTGGGGAATGGACCACTCGGGGTTCGTGCTCCTCACTTTGCGCTCCGGAGGTCAAACCCCAACCTCAATGACAGAAAGGTGTGCGGTGTGCGACGTAAGTGCGACATCAGATGCGTTGTAGATGTGCCGCGCTGCGTGACTTCAAGGCCCTGCCAACTGCCTTGCTTGCTAGAGCACAAAAGGTTCTGGAATCAGTCCAAAGAAATATAGAGCCCAAGGTCAAATCTAAAGCTAAAAATGCTGCAAGAGCAGCCTCCATCCAAATTAAAGCAGACGGGGCTTCTGGACAGGCTATACCTGTGCATCTTGATCAACGAATTTGCGACTACACACAAATGTGCAGGAACATAAATGGGACACTGCTCCGGCGGTCCCCGAGAAGATTCAATTCATGCAAACGTAAATGTTGCGAAACAAATACGAGAGTTAGGAGGGAATACAATGCACGCAACTGCGCTGGACAGGCACGGAAGCACTTATTGCCGAAAATTAAATTAGCACTTCCCAGTACCACATTGTTGGACAGTTACTAAGCTGCGCACACAATGCGTCGGAATGACGAGTTGTACTAGAGGAAAATTGGACAAAACCTAATAGACGACTACAGAAGCTTAAAGAAGTTTCCAAGCTGGTCACTACACCAAAAGTCCCGAGAACTCTCATCAATAGACGAGACCGAGCAAACAAAGGGTTCATCAAATGTAAGCGAGAATTCCACCCAGCCGGCAGACATTGCACGCAAGTTCCATCGCGCAAAGCTCGGGAGAAGAGAGGGACCCAGTCAGCCACCGGTCTTCCATTTTTCCACAGAAAAGGCTTAAAAAAACTCCTCGAAATGCAACAGTTGCTCCTAATAGACTTGACTCCTGGAGCCCAGCTAAACTGCACTGCAGGCAAATTCTTGGTCGAGATCTGAATGGCCTAAGCGTCACAAATCACAAAGAACTGCAACTGCAAAGATAGAAGTGTTGCACATTCTCATTTTTTATCTCAATCTTTTCTATTTACTTTCCCAAATTAAATACAGCCCTTAAAAACATAGTCACTGACAGAGTGAGAACGGCAGGGCATGTCTTCCAAACGCCCAGCCTCCAGTATGCGCTTCATGCTTCCCGCCGTGCTTCGGCTGTGCGCACTGTTATTTGCTGCAACTGCTTCGCCAAGAGAGCGGTGACCCGCAAAATTGAAAGCGCTAGCGCCTCAAGCCGAATGTAGAAGCAAGGTTTGCACACCTGTCCACAGGAACGGCAAACGCCGACAGCGCCAGTAGCTAGAACACAAGGCTGCGGAAGGGAACTAAAAACGCCCCCGAATAAAGGTGCCAGAAACCACAAATATACCACGTTACGAAGAAGTGTTGTCACCGCCACGACTACAACCGCTGCCACTACGACCATTTCTGCAGAAACGGTAGGTCACACCTGCACCACTGCGCCGCTCCGTCGTTTTCCACCGCTGCCGCATAAGTGGTGAAGGGAAAAGAAGCCCAACAGCATCCTCTGGAGCCGCCACCTACGTGATGTCGTCCGTGCTGTAATTTATGATGGTGTTGATGAAATTCTCTCGGATGATGACGGAGCGGATGGCCTTCCAGTCGGAGGCTGCCTCTCCCAGCAGCAGGCAGATCGACTCGAGTGCCAGCTTCACCGCAAACGGCGGGTTGCCCATCGACCGCACCTCTACCAGGTGCTGCTTCTTGATGGACTTGACCGCTGGGGGCAACGCCGTCTGGTAAAGCGCAAGTTCCCAAACTGGCTTCCGAGGAACCCGGAGGTTCCCCGGAGCACCCTCGGAAATTACCCCAACTCCCGAGGCTCCTCGGCATTCCTGTCCCAAAGTACCGTAAAAACCCGCATATAATACGAGGTTTTTTTTCAAATTTTGCCATGTAAAATTTGCAGCTCGTATTATACGCGGGTCCCAACAATTTTCAGCTTCGATGAGGCGCGATCTAACGCAGTTCGACGTAGTTTCGGTTTCGAAGCAATATGGCGTTCAAAACAGCTATCATCATCATTAAAATCGCAATGTCCGAGACGCCACCATCCGTCCACGGCACAGTCAGGCTAGGCAATGGCGTCGGCGCGAAATCATTGCTCGGCTGCCTTCACAAGAAAAGTTGTTTTTGGTTGCGGAAGACATCGGCAACAGTGCTGCCGAACGACAATTCGCCGTAAATGAAGGCAGCATCCGCGGATGGAGACAACAAAAGCAAGCTCTGTTCGCGTGCAACGGAACAAGGAGAAGCTTTAGAGGCTCAAAGAATGGCGTGTTCGCCGACGTCGAGGCAAGTTTCAGCGACTTTGTGAAAGAGCAACGTGAAACGGCACCTCGCGACCTCTCTGTAAACATCGAGCTGCTGCAAGAGAAGGCGAGAGAACTTTGGCGGAGCCGACATTGGGCTGCTAACTTTATGCTCCGCGCCAGGTTTTCACCGCGTCGGCGCACGCTTGTCGCTCGCTGCTCGCTCTTTCAAAAAGTGCGGGACTTTAAATGCGCTCGAAGGCACTGAAGACGACTGCCTTTGGAAGGAGGCGTCGGACAAGGAGGCTGATGGACGTGATGACAGTGATTAAGGTTCAATTACGACGCAAATAAACGTTTTGCTTAAGACTTCCTGGGTCATATCTTACGCGGAAAATTTTCACGGTCTTTAAATTGTTTCGTATTATACGCGGATAAAACTTTTTTTTTTCTTTTTCGCTGTCCTCAAATCATGCCTCGTATTATACGCGGGTTCGTATTATATGCGGGTTTTTACGGTAACGCATTCTAACAATTGAGCCCTAATTTAGGAGATGTCGGCCATCAGTCGATGCCTAGCTACCCGAATACATAAAGCTACGCATGTATGCGCATTATTGTTTACAGAGCCCCTAGGTTTCTGCGCGGCTTTACTGCGCCAATGCCGAGGTCGGGAAGGTTTCCGCGGTTATCGATAGAGTGAAACGAGCGTTTCTTGAAATCGAAGAGTTCCAGAACCCCGCATTAAAGCGACGCTAATCCGCGGGCTAGGCCATAGCATGACTAATGGTTTCGACTGTCTCGTTTGAAGAAACTTATTCCCGAACAGAACTCAGATTATATGTTTTCAGAAGAAACATCTACGCGGCAGGAACAGTCTGTTGAAGTGCAACACTCCAGTTCATAAAAAGGGACAGTTGATTTTGAAGAGGCAGTTCCAAGAAGCCTCGCTGTAAACAACCAAGAAATGTGCGGGTCTCACCTTGCTGAGCTTCAATGACTGCAGGCTCAACTTGGGCCAAATCAGCCATGACACTCTGCCTCTTCTCCGCAATCACTTCCTCTTGTTTCTAAAGAATAAAAAGAATTCCCAGTGAATCGGCTGCAAAAACTCAATATCACAGGCCATGCCTAACAAGTAGTCACATGCAAATAGTAGATTTTGATTTCAAAGCAAATTTTAAGTGATTAGTAGTTTTGGCCAAATATTTTCGAATCGAATATTGAATAATATTTTCCAGCCTCTCACTAACGTGCACCGTGTTTAAATTAAAATTCAGTCGAACTCGTGAACGTTGTTTGTAACCTTCCAGTTGTCCACTCCTAAGCTCAGTTAATTTTAATATAGCTTTTTATAAACTGTGGCATGTAAACAACAAAATTGTTGCAGCTATCCTAATCGAGAGAATTTATAAATCAGCTTGCGATATGCAAATATTATTTATCTTTATTTCAAATTTTAGGAAAGTTTAAAAAAACAAGCACAAATGATGAGCATGGCCTGTGAAGACATAGCTGCCTAACTTACTCTCCTGTATAATTGCGGCGGGTTAGTCCCATCCAGGGCGCTTTTCACTGAGCAGCAGTGTACTGCGGGGAAAGGAATACCCGCGGAGTTCAGCGTTCTCCACAGCTTCTGGTTCCCCACAGTGCACAGATGCTCGGTGAGAAGTGCACTCAACGGGACTAGCACGCCGTGATCAACGCTTCGAAAAGTATGAATATCGCAGTTCATCTCGAAGCGAGCATCGAATAGCTTATTATTTGGAACTACTATTCGAAAATTCGAATATTCGCACAACACTACTAAAAAGCAATTTCACAGTATAACCATTCTGAAATTTGGGTATTATATAGTTTTGTGAATTAATTGCAAGAAATTCCTTCTACAGTTAAACCTGGATGTAACGAACCCGTATACAATGAAATCCTCTATTTAACGAACTTTTTCAATTCCCCGATGCGACCTTCATAGAAGCGCTTGTATTTGTAAACTCCATGTAACGAAGCGCTCGCACTGGATAACCTTGATTTAACAAACTCGCTCCACCGCAACCTCTTTTTTTTTTTTTTTAAACTTGGATAATTTGGACTTGTTCGATATTTCGGACCTAAAGGCGGAACCGTGACTAACCCCATAGAAATAGTGTATATTCACGAACAATGTTTTGGAGAGCTTGAAGTCCGAAAGTTCGATTATTCTCAACAAAATCATCTCGAGCGATCAGTCGAGAAGCGGCCATTTTATTTATTTGAGGATACTGCCGGCCAACTTTTGAGGGCCAAGGCATGGTAGTGGAAATATAACGTCAGGGAATCCTAGTTCGCGTACATACAGGCATGGAAATAAAACAAACAGGTAACTTATTCATTGGCAACAAAGAAAAGATCATTGATTGTACTAGCAAACGAAGCAGCAGAAACAATAGCTGTCACGCTGTGGGGCAACGCATTCCACTCGCACACGGTTCGAGGAAAAATGAATGTTTAAAAACATCTTTCTTGCAACGGAACTCACGGAGTAGTTTTTCATGTTTCTGCCTTGTATCACGGCTATCATTATACTGCAGATACTTATCAAACTTCAAAGCAACTTTATCATATATTATGGTATGAAAAAATTTCAAACGTTTTAATTTCCTTTTACGTGATAACTCGGTTAGACCGGATGCTGCATACAACGGTGTCACATGTGAATCTTTGCCGTTCGAATTATAAATGAATCTAAGAGATTTTTTTTTAATGCTTTCTAACTGATCAACTTGCGATTGTGAATAAGGGTCCCATAATATATCAGCATATTCCAGCAGAGGCCGGACTAGAGATTTATACGCCGTGAGCTTCGTTCAGAAGTACAGTGGAATTCCATTCCACTGTACAGCATATTCCATTTTGAATTCTATGTTGGCTGCAAATGGATTGGCTTGGCTTGGCAGCGCTACTGGCGCTACTTGAGTACTCTTGAGTCCTACCGCTAGGTGACGCTATGCTGGCCCTTGTTTTCCATTTAGCTGCACGTCGTCATCATCATTATTATCATTTCGCTTTTCCCGTTTTTTCACGTCGCCAGTCGTCATTTTGCGCTCGTGGTTTTGCGCCTCTACTTATCTCGTTCGCACAACGCTGGCTTGGACGTCGTAGCCCCATCTGTTCTTCTGCCGCCGCGATGCGTCATTAAAAAGCACAGAAAGTACTCGACCATAACGCTAGAAAAGGAGGCAGCGATTCTCAAGCTAACAGAAAGTTGCTGAACGAAAACGGAGGCGCCACCTGAAACAAGGCACTATTTACAGCTTTTTTAAGCCCACTTGGAAGATAATAAAGGCAAGGTTTTCAATCTGCTGATTTTTCGGACTGCTCTGTTATTCGGGCGTTTTTCTCGTCTCTGCAAAGTCCGAATAATCGGTCGGCGACTGTACCTAAAATGCACGATAAATTCTTGTCCAATCGCCATCAAAGGCGAGCAGCCTTTGGTGCCTACCGCGAGGGAGGTCCTGGATGCCATCGATGTATTACGCCGGGTCGCCGGCTCCCAGGACGACGACAGCGCTCTAAACGCTTTGGTGTCCTTTGAGCGCTGCCTTCGCTCGCGTGAAAGACACAAGGCAAGCTTACAGACTTTTTCCACTAAATAAATTACGTGGCGAGTTTGCCCACGTGGATTTTTAATTTTCGCTTTCTTTCCACGTGTCCTTTACGAAGTTTTTCTGCGAAAACTGCATGCAACGAAATCCTCCATATAACGAATTATTGCAAACTTTTGTCAATTTCGCTATATCCAGGTTTAACTGTATCAGTGCACTTGTCGCAGTTTACGAGATTTGCTATCTCCTTCCTTAAAGTTGATGTATAGCATTCTTATCGTAAATAAAATGTCACTCTCTAAAGTTGCCCTCTACAAAGTCAATAATAAAGGAATCTGAAGAATTATGAACTTTAATTGCACAACTGTACCATTTTGAATGAAAAAAAAAAAAGGTAAAATGTAACTCCCATATTTTTGAAAATTGGCTTTCACTGACAGCAAAAGCCACATTAGGAAAAGAACCAGCTGCTTACCCGAAGCTGTGCCTGGATCTCATGAGACTGCATCTTCTTTTTCTCAGCTTCTTGTTGATCTTTCAGCTGAAAACAAAACATTGGACACAAGTTAAAGAGAAGTGGTCTACAAAACCAAATTTATAGAAGAAGTAAAACACCCCTAAATGAAGCAATAAGAAATATACAATCTGGTCTCAAACGAAGGCCTCCTTTTAATGATGTGCTGCCGATATTTCAACTTCTGTCTCGTTCAAAATTTATTCATATAAAAAGACAAAGTCCTTGCAATGGTCTGATCACCAATCTAGTGCAACCGTTGAACATTTGAACAAGCATTCAACCTTACTTTTCAGAATGAAAGTCGAAAAACCACCACCTTACCAGCACAAAAATGCAACATGCTGCACGCCGAAAAGTGCCCATGCTATTTCGTGGCAAGTGGAAAGAAGTGTACATGCTTCATTGCACAAAAGCTTGACAATGCAATGAGGCCACTCAACCAGCATCAGTTGGGTAGTACAGTAGCCGACCAATTTCTCGGACTCGGAGGGGACACCGAAATTATCCGAATAATCTAGCGATGCAAAAAATCAATTTCAGGCAAAATATCAAATTTCTGCGGATATTCCGCTGCGTTTTGGCTACTTTCCACTTGCTTGATGTCAAGTTTAAGTTCTCGTGTAACTTCCGCTTTATATTGTTCGCTCTTCACTTGTTTGTTGATCTGTGTGATCACGGTGCTGCGCTTTGTCGGCGCCTTCGTTGGCACAAACAGCGAAGTTGAAGATGGCGCCATTCGGCACTATTTTGAGACAACGTTTAGTCCACCAAGCTCACTTCAATACTAAGCCTATTGGCAAAATACCTTCGCGCTCAAAGACCACGAGAATGGCAAACGGTCGCTCTTCCTGGTGGTCGCACTCGAAAAACATGGACCACGAGAAGAACTGTAAGAACCATAAGAATGGGCAGACGGCGGCCATGTTGGCTATAGCGGAACCGAAAAACCCTACTACAGTCGAATCTCGTTAATTCGAACTTGAGAGGGACCGAAAATTTGTTTGGATTAAACGAAGTTCAAATTAACGAAAGCTCATTAAATGGAGTACTTACGTGCAGCGCTGCGTTGGGCGGCGCATGTGCACTGAGCTAACACATGAGTGACGAGTTCCAGGACATTTATTTTCACCGATCACAAAGGGAAGTAATCCGTGACGCGTGCCTGTGCGCGGTTCCTCAGTCGTGAATCAACAAAGATAGCTTGGACCTTGGAGACCAGCTCTAACGCGGCATCCGCGTTAGAACGGAACTGTCGCACTCCCGCCGAAAACACGCCGAAGAGCAGCGGCGCAGCAAACGTCAGTCGCGCGCCCACCGCGAACCGCAGCAACGCGCGAGTGCAAGGCAAGAAACGGAACTGTCGGGCTCCCGCCGAAAACACACTGAACTGCAGCAGTGCGCGAGTGCAAGGCAAGAAACGGAACTGTCGCACTCCCGCCGAAAACACGCCGAAGAGCAGCGGCGCAGCAAACTTCAGTCGCGCGCCCACTGAAGACACGTCAAGCAGCGCAGCAAGGCGAACGGAACTGTCGGTCACGAAACACGAACTGCAGCACTACGCGAGCAAGGCAGAAACGGAACTGTCGCACTCGCCGAAAACGCGCCAAGAGCAGCGGCGCAGCACCGTCCGTCACCGTGCAAGAGAGCACCGCACCGCTCACTGGCAGCATTCAAAGTCACCACGTGATCGGTTGTCATGGTTATTTGGAACTGGAGACGTTGGAGGCGCTGCCGCGTGAGTTAGCCCGCTCCTGAAGGCATGCTCGGCGGCGCGGGATGTTCGAATTAACCGGCGCGGCCGTTTAAGCGTTCGAATTACCGGGCGTTTTCGCCCATTGAAATACATATAGTGTAGTCCGGACCACAGCGTCAGTTCGAATAAACCGAAAGTTCGAATTAAGCGTGTTCGAATTAACGAGATTCGATGTATAGCCTCAACCCAGCTTGTTCATTGTGTAGGATGCGGTATCGAGGCTGAATCCCGGACAAAAGCTCACTGGACAAAAGCTCACCCATTTTTTCGCAGACCTGGACAAAGGCTCACTGGAAGAAAATTTCATGCTTGTATTAACACGAGTGCTGACAACTGCTGACTAAAATGTGCATGCGTGCGGCACTAAAAGCAACGATAAATTAAACCTGACAGGCGCATTGTTTCTTGATTTGAGTAGAAACAAGTTTATTTATCGATTGGTAGAAGCGAATGCAGCCCTTTACTAGCTCCAGCAGTCTTGGTAGATCTGGGTGTACCTGGAACCCTCAAAAATATTTTTCAGACGATTCTGCAGACGCAGAGTGGCTTTTTCGCACCCACTTCTCAGGGGGTTCCCCTCCGGGCTTGTGTCAATGCCGTGGCAACGAGCGCCTGATTTTCCTCTAGGCATGCTATCAGCCTCCAGACGCTTGGATAGGCGTGGCCGACAAACTTCTGGACCCCGAATTCCATCCTTTGCAGGCGTTGTTCGTCCAGTCGTCGTACATATTCCACCGCTCCGGGGAAACTCCGGTCTCAGGCAAAATGAAGAATTCACTCTGGGTGCCGCCGCAGAAGGAGCAGAAGCATAACGGAAGGAGCCGTTGACATATGCGATATCAAAGTAGTCCAGCAGGTCGCCGATGTCACCGGTAGACTTTTCCTGATGTTAGTCATTCGGGCACAAGCGTGGGGGAAGGAACGCCAGCCCATCCAAAATCCCGCACAGATTTCTAAATTGGTCATCTGTCTTGTAATAGTAGAGAAAGTTGGGCTAGTTGGCTTTGGTTGTACATAGTGGAAAATACACGGCGCAAAAGGACATAAAGGGAAGAGACACAACGAATAGAACAGTGCTCTGTTCTATCCGGTGTCTTTTCCTTTTATGTCCTTTTGCGCTGTGTAATTTTCACCATGTACAATCTGTCTTGTACTTGTCCAAAGGGCCCAACTCCGCGTTCCTTCAACATATTTTTAATAAAATCGCAACTCAATAGTTTGTATATTAGTTTTGCTTCAGTTTCCCTTTCATATCACCCTGAAATAATCCTTCACTTCAAATACATTTACGACGACGCTCAATGACGGAAACTATTTAATTTTCCTAAATATTCACTTCAAATATTACTCTGAACCCTGAACCCCAAGAAGGTCACCGAAGGGTGACTTCGCTTCTTCGGTCAATCTTCGGATTCCAAAACTTCGGTTCGCAAAGGTTTTTAGGCGTGGCACAAGGGTGCTTTGGCATACCTTGAGTCAAGCAAGTTTTATCTTATCAGCTCCACTCAGTTTCAATAACCTAAATTTTGGTCCCAAATCGTTGCTTCTCTGTCTGTTATGGCTTATCTGTCGACACCTCTCCATGGGATGGGATGCCAGTTCTCCTAAAAATGGTGCAATGTCCATCGCATCCTCACTTTATCCCAGCCCAAGTTTCGCCCGGGCAGCAAAAAAAGAATTAGATGAGCTTTTGTCCGGGTCTGTGAAAAGACGGGTGAGCTTTTGTCCGGTGAGCTTCTGTCCGGTGAGCTTCTGTCCGGTGAGCTTTTGTCCGGTGAGCTTTTGTCCGGTTACCATCAAGGCTACAGGGCGAAATGGAAAACAACCAAAATGGTGGCGACTAACCTCGCGGCGCTATCGTGGCGGCTGTTTTGTGGTTGTAAACTGAGGAAATCACGCACATTATGTCCGAAATATCGAGCAATAAGCTTTACGACGTCCAAAATTTTGGTCAATGTTGTACATTAACACTATAGGGCAAGTGACGGTTCAACGAAAACGTCCAAATAATTGGACATGTCCGAAAAATCAGTCGGTGACTGCACTAGTAGGGCAACAGCTAGCAGCTTCAATCTAAAGGTGCCGAATCCCTACCCAGAAGGAACAATTGGCACCAGCTTAGCGCCGCAGACGGCTCGGGAGACGAGAACATGCAGCGCATACCATTTCCTTGAGCTTGGCATTCGCCGCTCTGGTTCTTGGCCTCAAGCTCACGTGACTTGAGTGCCAATGACTTCTGGAGCTCCTCCACTTGCTCCACAGTCTCGCGGATCTTCTGCAGGCCCACATTGAGGTGCAGCTGCTGCTCCTCCAGCTCGGAACGCTTCTCGTTGAACAGCTTCACCTGCACAGCCGCCGCCTCGATTGTTCCAGCAGCCTTTACACTGCCTTCCTAGCAGCACAGCTAAGCATATACACCACAACCGCAAGACTTGTTCAGCAACAACGCTAAAAAGATGGTTAGGTTGCCGTATATTTTCCACTCGAAGGACGAGGCAGGTTACGGAGTAACAAACCAGCTTCCACAACTTACATAGAGGAAGAATCTTGCCACCCTCTCAGGAGGCATTTACCTTTAAAGGGGGCAGACCATGTAAGTGCACTGTTCCCTAAAGGACCAGGGTAAACTTGCTCGACACTCAGCATGCCAGTGGAAAACACGACCAAGTGGAGTGAGCACACAGCCAACCATCGTGTTAACATAAGAAACAATGAAACAGAAGAACAAGAAAATTGTTCTTTATGAAACCGAAATCTGCACAGATTGCATTTTCACATGAGGAGAGTGTCCCTGTCCTGCAAGTCGGTAGGCTCTTATTGGCTGTGATTGTCGGCTATCCGCATACTATGCAGAAAAGTGGATGTGCAAGCTTTGTTCACAAACAAAATATTAATACCGTATACAGTGGAAATTGCAAATGCTGTTACTATATTTACTAAAGTGACCATATTCCTCAGGGCCCCAAAGCGGGACGCGTATTAAGGGGGGGGGGGGGGGGGGGGTAATAGTGTTGTGAGGCTTGAAAACTTTAAATTTTGGTAACAAATCATACCTTTTTAGTATTTCATATAGACCGTACACATTTCTTTCCATGCACATTTAATACATTTGGTTGGAATATTTCTTTAGTATTAATGTATTTATTTTTGCAGATAGCATGCCCATAGTATCAGCATCGTCTCTGCCAAGCGGATCTTGTACATTGTTCAGAGAAAGCACCCTCTCACTGGTGCGATTTTTTCGTCTAGCCGCGTCTTTTATCTATTCGGGATTCGGGGGAGCCGAAGCGGGACAAAACACCGTCCCACAAGCACGCTTGCGGGACAGCGGGACCACGGACGGAAAAGCGGGACCTGTCCCGCCTAAATCGGGACGTCTGGTCACTTTAATATTTACTCGCACAATGAACGCACTCGCGTAATGAACGCACCCCCAAGTCGGCTCTCAAAATTTTGACTTTTTTTTTCACTTTCGCTGTATAAACGCACCCCCAACTGGGACGTCAAAATTTTGACCCCTCCTCCCCACGCCGCGAAATGAACGCACTTTTCTAATCCTGGATGCAGCGAGGTCGCGAATGCATGGGCAGCGTGAGCGAACAAAACGCCTTGTAAAAGGCGTTAAAAAAAAAAAAAAGATCCAACGGAAGCAACAAAAAAGCATTAAAAAGAGCTCTTTTCTTTTTTTTTTTTGCACAGCGCATTTCGGGGTTTGGGTCGCGCGCCGTGTGCAAAGAGTTAAGAAAGAGAAGCGGAGAAGCCCCGCCTCAGCAAAGCGAAACAAAACAGCTTGCAAAAGGAGCAAAAATCAAAAAAAACAATCCAGGGTACTTAGAGAAACAAACAAAAACAAAGAGGGACCTTTTCTTTTTCTTTTTTTTTTGCACAGAGCAGTTTGGTTCCGGCGTTCGCGCTTAAGAAAAATAGCTTTGAAAGAGAAGCTGTGAAACCCTCGCCGAAGCAAAGCGAAACAAAAAGACAAGCAAACAATCCACGGGTTTAGAGAAAAGAAAAATAGATAAAGAGCTTTTTTTTTTCTTTTTTTTTCTCAAGGCAGTTTGGTTCCTAGGGTTGCGCGCCGCGCGCAAGGAGATAAGAAAGAAAAGCGGAGAAGCCCTCGCCTAAGCAAAGCGCACATAAGGAAGATCCTGCTCCCGTCGCCTCCTCCTCGCACTTTGGAAAGAGAAGCGAGGAGCCTTCGAATTGAACGCACTTTTCTATCCTGGTGCAGCGAGGTCGCGAATGCATGGGCAGCGGGTAAAACAAACAACTTGCGAAAGACGGGAAAAAAAAAACACGGAAGCAAAAAAAAAAACTGAAAGGAGCATTTTTTTTTTGCGCATCGCAGTTTTGTTTTGAATCTCGCCGCGCCGCGCGCAGAGAGATAAGAAGTTACCTCGATTTTTGCGGGATAAAAGGTCGGTTTATTGTGCCAGTAAAAAATCAGCAGAACCCATCCTTTGGGAATGATTATCTACGTTAATGCGAATAGCATCAAACGGTGCGGAGTTATGCGCGTTCGTCAGGTGGCCGGCACACTCTAGATACGCCAGCCCACTCTTGAGGCGATTCTAAATTTGTTGACACTTTCACAGCCCTGCGCACGATCTCCGCAGCTCCAGCACGTGCGTTTGTGTCACTTAGGAAGGCGAGCAAAGCACGCGCCATACGCACAAACACTCAAAATGGTACCGACCAGACTTTCTGGCGTCTCAGCTAGTCTCAACCAACGGTACTCTAAACGGTTGTTTATATCTTTACCATAGGACGCGCTTTACAGCGCTGTCACAGCTACCGGTGCGCGCGCGTTCCATGCACGAGGGCTCATTCCGCTCTCGTGCTAAGCCTCACGAGAGCGGAATGAGCCCTCGTGCATGGAACGCGCGCGATGGTAAAGATATAAACAAGTTTTTAGAGTGCTTTGAATGACTGCCTTCATAGCTCTGTGGTTAGCGCGTCTGCCTGCTGATCAAAGGGTCAACGGTTCGAATCCCGCCGGCGCCGGTCTTTTTTATTTATTTATCGACCCGCGGCGTAAGAGGTTAGATAGCCAGATAGCTAGATAGATAGATAGATAGATAGATACATAGACGAAAAGTGCGTGAAGTATCCAAAGAATGCTATTCGCATTAATAAGGACGCAAAAATTTTACCCCGTAGCACGAACGCAACCCCAACTTTGCCTCGATTTTTCAGGAAAAAAAGTGCATTCATTCTGCGAGTAAATACGGTATTGCCAAAAAAATGTGTATTCTTTTTGTAGATGATAAGAGCAAATAAAAGTATGGGACAAATGCTAATTTTTCTCGGAGAGGAATATAATACTGCAATAATTGTTCCAAAACAGCGCACTACCGTATTTACACGAATGTAGGTCGACCCTTTATTCAAATTTTTGAAAATCTGAAGCAGGGGGTAGACCAAAGGCCGGTTCAGACACTTGCGTTTGAATGCGGCTGATCATGCTGCGGCGAGAGCAGAAAGCCAGTCACCAGCACAGCTGTGTGCTTCGTATGAAGCGTGGAATCCAATTCAAGGAACTCATCTTGGCACGCGATATAAGCATGCAGGGATGTCCTGGTTTCTCGCTCCCGTAACGCAGTCAAACGCAACTGTCTGAACCAGGCTTAAGAATCGAATCAAAGCATGCCGCCGCCGATTAAGGGCGAAACAAATGATATCAGGTCCGTCCCGACGTGCTTATAATCTTCTGTTCACTCTAGTCGTAGCATTCGGCTATTCCGTGCGCTATTTGTATAGTCTATTTGCATTTGTTTGTATTCGTCACGTCGCTCGCTCATGACACGCCACACGCGCAACGAGCGGCGCTCACGGGAGTGTCGATACCTGATGGAAGAGCCGATAACCTGCCGACCACTCCCCCCGACACTTGGAAGAACAGCCCAGCGGCCCAGTTTTGGCTCTTTGTGCTATTTCGAGCTGTTCTCTTTCACCCCAGTCCAAGCAACTGCCAACTGCTGTTTGTCGCGTTTTCTCTTCGCTTGTCCCCTAAGTCGTCATGAGTGCTCCGGGTCCAAGTGGCTTTCGGCGCTTGTTCCCAGCAACATTCAAAAGGACTGTTATTGTTTATGCCGAAGAAACCAACAACTGCGCAGCAGGCCGCAAGTTCGATGTTTCGGAACGGGTGGTGCGCCAGTGGCGGCTGCAGCGATCCCAGATCTTCAGCTGCGATGGCAAACGAAGAGGTTTCCGCGGGCTGAAGTCGGGACGCTTTCCGGAGTTGGAGGCCAAGCTTGCTGTATACGTCGCAGAAGTACATGATCGCTCCCTGCCAGTGACGTGCGACATGGTTACCGAACGAGCGCGGATCATCGCTTCGGAAGCTGGAATACCCAGGACGCAGTTCAAGGCCAGCAGGTCTTGGGCATCCAAGTTCATGAAGAGGGCTGGATTCTCTCTCCGTCGGCGGACTAGCGTATGCCAAAAGCTGCCTGCTGCATACGAGGAGAAAGTGCTCTCCTTTCATAGGTACTTCCTCAAGCTCCGCGACTCCCGACAATACTTGATCGGCCAAATCGGCAATGCCGATCAAACTCCAGTCTACTTCGATATGACAAGCAACACGACAGTGAACGTGAAAGGAGCTCGGGAAGTGAAGCTCCTGTCAACCGGTAATGAGAAACTCCGGTTCACAGTGATGCTGTCATGCTTGGCGGACGGTACCAAGCTCCGTCCGTACCTTGTGTTCAAGAGGAAGACGATGCCGTCGGAGACTTTCCCTAAAGGTGTGGTTGTGCGCATCAACCAAAAGGGATACATGACGGATGACATGGTGGTGGAATGGTACCGCCTGGTGTGGCTTCTGCGACCGGGAGCATCCCTCAAAGACCACATCCCCAACCTTCTGGTGTTGGACTCCTTTCGAGGCCACCTGACAGACAAGGTCAAAGCGGAGTTGCGAAAGGAGCACACGGACATGCTTGTGATCCCCGGAGGTCTGACAGGGCAGCTGCAACCCCTCGACGTCGGTGTCAACAAGCCTTTTAAGGACCTGCTCCGACGGGAATACAATGAGTGGTTGGCGGCAGAAGGCCGCGAACTTACGCCGACCGGACGGGTGAAAAGGGCCTCCCTAACGGCCGTGTGCAATTGGGTGCTCTCGGCATGGGCGGCTGTGCCACGGGAAGTCATGATGCGGTCGTTCACGAAGTGCGGCATTTCGTTGAACGACGACGTGCACTGGGACCGGAGCAGCGACGATGAGGACGACGACACCACTAGTGAGGACGACGATAGCACTAGTGAGGACGAGTAAACCAGTGGCTGATGAGTAGTCCCGAGACTAATAAATTTTCGCTGCGGAATGCGCCCACAAGTATGAACTTCATTTTTTTTTTTCATTTTCTTGACATGCGATATGGGGGGTCGACTTACATTCAAGTCGACTTACATTTGTGTAAATACGGTACATTTTTTTTTTTTTTTCGTCTCCCGTGGGAGGTGTCCAGTCGCTACTGTTTGCTCTCTAGCGGCGCCGCTGGCTCCAACAGCCTCGCGCTGGTGCGTAAATCAATCGGGCACATGCCTAGCCTGGTACGCCAAAGTGCTGGGATTCAGAACCACCGCACCCAGCTAACTTCGACCAGCCACTGGCAGGAGGCAGGGCCCTGACATAACACACAGAGAGACTATGTCACGTCCGCAGGAATGCACTAACTCCATCCGCATTACGTGAACATGCTACAGCTATCACTTTAGTTTCTTCGCACAGGGCCCCTTTACAAACCCCCTCCCGCACCAATGTAAGCAAACTTTCCTTCACGCAAATCAAGTTGAATTGGCAGACATGCCAAGACATGTCCGAGAGTTCCTTTTCAAACGCAGAAGGCGTGACCTGGAAGACTACAGCCTCAGAGAGCCGGAGTGTGCCCACTCCAAAGACTGGCAAAGACACCAAGGATAAGAAAAATTGACCGCATCTCCACGTGGTGAATGATGTTGATTGGGGCGAAGCTCTGGTGGTGCTTGTCTGCGTAGACGCTGAGCCGCAGCATGCGGAGCCTTTCATTTGTTGTCATCCATGTCAGAAAGAGAATGTGTGGTATGAAACGTGGTTATATACGCATTTGAGCATTTGACCGCAGCGCCTCTCGTCTATAAACGTTGAGCCAATGCATGCAAAGTTTAACGCGATTATATACGCATTTGACCGCAGCGCCCTCTCCCGTATAGACGTTGAGCGGGCTACATGCAACGTTTCATCCATGACATCCCCAGCTCTTGAGTTACTACCACATCTCAGAGCCCCCTACTTGTCCCGCAGTCGTGGCCGAGTGGTTAAGGCGATGGACTAGAAATCCATTGGGGTCTCCCGCACAGGTTCGAATCCTGTCGACTGCACAAACACATTTTTTTCTCATCATTTTTTTTTTTCATCATTTTTTTTCCATCTTTTTTTTTGCCCTACACACAGCTCGTGAGCACGTGAGCTCACGAGCAGGAGCACGAGCACTGGACGCCCGGACATGGCTAGCCCCTAAGGAGCTTCGCCCCTAAAAGAGGAGGCTGTGTGCCAGACTCACGTAGTGGTTGATGAAGTCCAGGTAGTGGCGGGGCGTGATGGTGATGGAGCGGGCGCCCGCTTGGCTAGGCGGCTGTTGGCACGGTGCAGGGTCTGGTGCACGTACACAAAGGCGTTGATGATGGCACTGCGGTGGTCCGGAGGCATCCGCAGCCCGGACACCGCCGCAGGGAAGTGGTCCGTCGGTACCAGGTACTGGATGCAAACGTCGGCCATAATCAGCACCAGGCTCAGCACTAAAGCCCGCTTCACAACGTCTTGACGTCGCAAAACCAGAAACAAGGGCCCCCTCTCCCCGTCTTCACACGCGGCAACTGCAAAAACTTAAATTACTACATTTCACCATCATCATCATTAAAATTTTAATTTAGTTGCACTATTTAGACACACAGTTCCTAGATCCACAGGATCTAGGAAACAACTCACCAGCAACTTTAAAATTTCTGAGAATATTGTGCCGTCTGAGGCAGGCCTAAAGCCTTCTACTGCAGTTGGTAAAGAATGAGATGGAATAGCTGCTCAAGTTAGACATGAAAAAAATCTTTCAGGAAGTTTGTCTCCCAATCAAGAAGTCTAGTGGAGTAGAAGCTTGACTTGCCAGAACACTAAGGTTTTCTTTTGAAGTATGTAATTCTATGTTTCAACAATATAATCGCCGACCGATTTTTCGGGCGCCGATTTTTCGGACACGTTTGATTATTCTGATGTTTTCGCTGAACTGCTGAACCCAATAGAGTTAATGTATAACATTGACCGAAATTTCGAACGCCATAAAGCTTATTGCCCGATATTTCGGACATTATTTGCGTGCTTTCCTTAGTTTACAGCCACAAAACAGCCGCCGCGATAGTGCCGAGAGCTTAGTTGTCGCCATTTTGGTTGTTCCGATTTTGCCCCTGTAGCCTCGATACCACGTCCTACGCAATGAATAAGCTGGGTTGAGGCTATAGTTGGGTTTCCGGTTCCGCTGTAGCCAACATGGCCACCGTCTGCCCATTCTTATGGTTCTTCCAGTTGTTCATAAGGTCCGTGTTTTTCGAATGCGACCACGAGAAGAGCAGCCGTCTGCCATTCTTAAAGGGGCACTGACACCCCAAAGGTCGTATTTTTTTATTGTCTAAAACGACGCAAGTTGTAGTCATAAACACGCAAAAAAAACGCATCGCGAAAAAAATTTCCTTGCGCGCGCGCGCGCCTTTTTATTTTTGGCGTTTAAATCTCCCGCCGCTACCTCCTTGCTTCTTTTGATCGATGACGTCAAAAATCAGGAAATTTAGAAGCTTTGTAGGCGACATTTCTATAACATTTAATAACGGCAATCGTAAAACATGTTTTTTAACGCAATTGCGAACGCACTACGGCCCCTCTTTTTGAAATACCAAAAATCAGAGTTCGGTGAGATGTCCCTTCCTAGATTTGTGTCCTCTCTCAGAAAACTTGGCGGCGCTCGAGCAGATCGGCGAGTCGGCGAAGAAACCGGTTTTTTCCCGCGCCGGCTCCCTTCTATCCCGCCAGCTCGCCTCCTCCTCGCATCGGGTCAGCGGAGGTCCGAGAGAAAGTCGAGTCGCAGGAGACCGCAAAATTTGACTCACTGCACTGGCGGGGATCGCGCGGGAACTTCAAATTCGGCATTTGGAAATTGTTTTTTTTAATTCACAAATACTGAATTCCCAAGTTTCGAATTTTGAGGGTAATGTCCCGGCACCGTTTTCAATCGTTTCGGATAATAAAAAAAAATATGATTTTGATGTGTCAGTGCCCCTTTAAGGTCTTTGGAGCGCAAAGGTTTTTTGCCGATAGGCTTAGTATTGAAGCGAGCTTGGTGGACTAAACATTGTCTCCAAATAGTGCCAAATGGCGCCAACTTCAACTTCGCTGTTTGTGCCAACGAAGGCGCCGACAAAGTGCAGCACCGTGATCACACAGATCAACAAACAAGTGAAGAGCGAACAATATAAAGCAGGAAGTTACACGAGAACTTAAACTTGACATCAAGCAAGCGGGAAGTGGCCAATACGCAGCGGAATATGCGCAGAAATTCGATAATTTGGCTGAAACCGATTTTTTGGACCACTTGATTATTCTGACAATTTTGAGGTCCCCTTCGAGTCCGAAAGATCGGTCGGTGACTGTACTCTTTTTTTATGAATATGTATAGTGGAAGCTGGTTAATTAAATCAACAAAAGCAAAAAAAGGCTATTGCCCGGATCTGAGTGTTTTGACAGTTAACTTTTAGGTGCAAGGTACAATAAACCCCTAGGCAATTTTTGTAGCGTAAGCTACACTGGCCGAGGTTGAGCAGTTTCGACGTGGCTCTCATAATGAGCCGTGCTCCGTGCTGCGCAAGCGCGAGGAGCAGTGACGTCACACGGCGCACAGCTGGCGTGCCGGAGCAAGGAGCCGCCACCGCCGCGGGCTTCGCGCCACCGCGCGCGCCTCGCCGGTCTTCGCATTTGAGACGTCATAGCCGCGGCAGACGCACTGGCGCCGCCGCGTCCCCAGCTGTCCGCCTCCGTTGCGCAGTAGCCAAGTCTGACGCTGCACCGAAGCTGCTTGATAGCGCCTCTCATTTTGTGCGCATAAGCTCACGCTACGTATATCCTGGCATAGCCGAGCTAAGCCACCGCAATTTTTATTTATTTATTTACTTGAGTAAAGAAGCAGCTCCGACATTTTGTCACCGATTATGTTTTCTAATTTCACGAGGCAAGTTAGCATCGGTCTTTACCATAGAGACCCAACACAATGGCAAAGAGAAAAGTTTGCAGCATGAACACTGCCCACAAATTAGGGGGGGGGTAAACACGAGCCAGAAAAACGTGCCATGCTTTCCCAGTGAAACTAAAGAGCGGAACTCACATTGGTCCGGTCGATGTCCAGCCGGCAGGTGAACTCCTTGCCCACTTGAAAGAGGGCGTCGTCCGACCAGTCACCAAACCAGTTCAGGACACATCTGAAAGGACCACAATCGCACATACTGAGTTTCCCTGTCTGCCTTACCTAAGAGCCGCTCAAGAGACAGAAACAACAGCTACCCACGTGTCAAACTATATGAGGAAATCAGTATAAAACCCTACAAGAAAAAGGCGTAGCTTCATTTTTGCGAAGAATTTAAACAGTGCCTTAGACATTTTCGACGGTCAGATTTAACGCCAACAACGAAGCTGAACGGAAAAGGGCTATGTCCCGACAAGCGCAGCAAACAGGGTTGTCCATCTGCTGCACCTAACAGGAGATGGCACCACAAGCACCGATCTAGGTGATAGCCACCTACGTCAAAACCCGACGTTCAAAACGCTCAAGTGTTCTCATTTTTCCGCAGGAACGGAGCTATACACCGAAGTTTTGCAAAGTAAATTCGGACGCGTGAACACACCTTCGACGAAAGTCTGGGCTCTCTGCACGCTGGTGTCGATATTTCGAGCTCGTTTTACGGCCAGCCCTTCGATTCCTCCCCATGCCGTTCTATCGTCCGGGCAGTGCAGCAAGGAGGTTGCCTGCTGAAGAGGGCTGGAGATGTGGCTGCCCTGTCCTTGAGGCCCTCTGAGGACGGGTTCATGGTGAAGACCACGTGGAGGTTGCGCATGACCTGCCCCGTGAACCACTTGTACAGCTCTTCGTTGGAGTCCAGCATGAGCCCCTCGCGCTGGGACCCTCCTTGCACTGGGTCATCAGGGTGCTGTACTCGTCCCCCTCAAACAGACCCGGGACCTCCCCGTTGGCCAGCAGCGTGTTCATGCGTCTCCAGGAACGACGAGTCCAGCACGTTGCCTCGTCCAGCACAAAGCAGATCTTCTCTCCCTGCGCACAGAGCGTCCGTCAGGTTGCCACCGGTTGCGACGCTCGCTAAGGCGGCTAAACCTTTCGGCGGCGCCTTCTCATGGCTGCTACTCGCGACATCACGGTCAGGATTTTCTTTGACGCATCTGATCCTGGCTACTTATCACCAGATGCCAACTGACGAGTTCGATGACATGCCGTATTTACACAATTGTAAGTCAACCCATCTTTAATTTTTTAAATCTGAAATGAGGGGGGATCGACTTATAGAAAAGCATCCCGCTGCCGACAAGGACCAAACAATTGACACATCGAGAACAGCCTCGGCTTGTTAGAAGTTCAGCTTCGGCTGTACCTGCAACATATTGCACGTTCTGTGCGCTCAGCTTACGAGTTATATTTCTTTTATACAGTAAACTTTCGTTAGTTAGACCTCGGTTAATTCGAATCTCGATCGTGTTCAAAAGTCCCGGCGAGCGCCCATACATTTCTATGGGAGGAAAAGTTCGATAGTTCGAACTCGGAAGACTCCGAGTCGGATAATTCGTCCGGGAGCGAATGCACACGGGCTCACATTGCACGGCACCCGGCAGAAAAACCACCAACGTACGGCAAAACACGGGCCCTTTGCTGCAAAGCCGAACGTGCGCAAATATGCGCCTGCTGCTCTACGCCGTTGAGATGGACCGTAGCCAGCGGTGTACCAACTTGTTTTTGAGTGAGGGGGCAATTTAGATTTTCGATACTCGTTAACGGCCATTCTTCATCCAAAAGCAACCAGACGACTGCACCGCTGGATGCAAGTTCAACCCGTCGGAAAAAAATGGTGCGTCGGTGGCGTCTGCAATGCAGCGGGATCTTTAACTGCAGCGGCAAACGAAGAGGCTTCCACGGGTCGAAGTTTGAATTTGGATATAGGAAAACGGGGGGGGAAGGGGAGGGGAGGGGGTGGCTCCAGCCCCCTCCTCTCCTTGCCCCCCCGTTTTTTGCAGATTAATTTCCGCAGTTAATTGGCCAAAATCTGAAAATCGTTGCACTGTCCCTTTAAAAAGTTTAACATCTCTACCATAAATAGCTTCTGGCTATAGCGCGCTTCAAATATGGCACAAACGACAATTGTCAAAAACCCGTCGTCCTTTGTCGCTTCCTTCGGGAATTTATTTCTTTAAAACTAAGCATGCCAGAACATTGAAATAAACGGCATTGTCTTTCGCAAGGAATGCAACACTGCATGTGAAAATGCGAAAAAAAATTACGAATGTACCTCACTGCTTGAATCCAAATGAAACTGCCCGCCTGTCTTTCGAAGTTCGTCGAACTTTTGACTTTTCAGGATTCTAAAGTTCGAAATTTTTCGAATTCTTTAGATAAATAAGTTTGAAAATTATTGAATTTCTTAGCGTAGAAAGTTAAAAAGCTGGAAACATTTTAGTGCAAGAAATACGAAAGTTCGAAAATCATTGAATTTTTTTAGTCTATCAAGTTCAAAAGTTCGACAAGCATCGAATTTTGCAGCGTAATAAGTTTGAAAGTTCGAAAAGGATCTAACTTTTTAGCATAATAAAAACATTGCATTTCTGAACGTGCAAAGTTTGAAATTTTCAAAAGCGTCGAACTTCTTAGTTTAACAAGTTCGAAAATTCGACTTCCGTCGAATTTCTCGATATGGAAAGTTCGAGAATTTGTAAGCTTTCTAACCTTTTAAACCGCTTGATTCGATCATCGAACCTTCGGTTCAAAAAAAGTTTGCGGCATCCCTATTTTCAATGCACTCTCCGGCCGTGCGTGCGCACTCGAGGCACTGGGAGTTTTCGCGAAAGACACCGACGCAATTCCCCGGAGAGGTTCCCACCAACAGCAGTCACAGTAGAAAAATAAAAAATGCGGACCTTGCAGCCGGACCGCCTGAGGACCGAACGGAGGTCTTCGTCAAAGTCCGCCGCCCTGTATTTGTTGTGGACCTTGATCTGGAAGACGCTCAGGCCGTTCATCCAGGCCACAAAGCGGGAGAGCGTCGTCTTGCCCGCTCCACTCACTCCAATCAGCAGCAGATGGCCCTGCGGAGGAGAGAAATGCCAGGCGGTTGCCGTCAAGTCCCGGTCGTGGGAGGAAGGCACGAGCAGCGGTACAGCATTGCTGCTTTCGACACGTTCGTTGGAGAGCTGCATGGGCCCTCAAACAGAGTTCCTGCATTCCAGGCTTGCTTTGAGTAGCTTGGAGGCCCAGCTTTCTCGGAGCTCTCTAAGAAATGCGACATCTTTTATCCTACCCGTCTCGTATGTCTCTAAGCCAGGGGTTCTCAAACATTTTTGTCCTAGAAAACCCCAGCAAGGCTCAAAAAGGCCCGAGGAAACACAACCGCCCCCCCCTTTTGCCAGCCAATAATGCTGGGTGATAAGGGAGTTTCGATAGTGGACGAGAGTTTCTTGCACTGACAGAATAAGATAAAATGGAGGACTACAGACAGAACAAGAAGGCAGAGGGGTTCCCCTGGGCACAACGTAAAATATATATACATATTAGGGCAAAGGGGTGAGGTTGCTTTGCCCGCACAATCCATAGCCAGTCCGTGGAAGGTTAAACTGAGAGGGGGAGGGCACTGTAATTTGTATGCTTGTGGAACCCATGAAACCAGTTCGTGGAGCCAGGCTTGAGAACCCCTGCTCTAAGTAGCGGGACATTTTCCACAAAGCTTCAAATTTATGCATACTTCCACATTAAAAAAAAATGTGCCTCCTTCGCAACTTTATACAGTGTAGAAGTTTGAGTCTCGATAGTTGAGACTTTATCGGAGGTGGTTTCTAAGACATGTTTGAAGTCTAATGTTCCTGGAGACCAGAAAGTTCAGTCACTGCCACGCTAAAATCGACATTTACAAAAATTGATTGCATCTCCACGTGGTGAATGATGTTGATTGAGGCGAAGCTCTGGTGGTGCTTGTCTGCGTAGACGCTGAGCCGCAGCATGCCGAGCCTTTCGTTCGTTTTCATCCATGTCAGAAAGAGAATGTGTGGTATGGAACATGGTTATATATGCATTTGAGCATTTGACCGCAGCGCCCTCTCGTCTATAAACGTTGAGCCAATGCATGCAAAGTTGAACGCGATTATATACGCATTTGATTGCAGCGCCCTCTCCTGTATAGATGTTGAGCGGCTACATGCAACGCTTCATCCATGACATCCCCAGCTCTCAAGTCGCTACCACATCTCAGATCCCCCTACTCGTCCCACAGTCGTGGCTGAGTGGTTAAGGCGATGGACTAGAAATCCATTGGGGTCTCCCCGCACAAGTTCAAATCCTGTTGACTGCGCAAAAAAAAAAAATTTTTCCTTAATTTTTTAATTTTTTATATATCATTTTTTTTTTACTTTACACGAGCACGTGAGCTCACGAGCAGGAGCACGAGCACTGGACGCCAGACAGAAGTGGACGGACGGACATGGCTATGCCCCTAAGGAGCTTCGCCCCTAAAAAGAAGCCCAATAAAAGGGGAGAGGAAGGATAGGCTGATGGCTAGCCTAATGTTCCAGACAGGGTACAGACAGAAAAAGCCCCAAGAAAGGATTCCAATCCTAACAGGAACTCAAATGCGCACAGACAGCCCGGACGACTCACTTGGGGCTGCCTGAAGATGCGGTCTATACGGAGCACGTGGTCGAGGACTTCGTTGAACAGCACCAGCTGCACATCCAGCTCCTCTTCGTAGAATATCTGCGAGAATGTCAAAGTTCACGTCACTCGAGGAGTTTGGTTCGAGTGTTTACCCACAGTGGTCGATCCCACCAATAACGAGCCAGAGGCACGACAATATTCCCCTAACTGTAAGAGGAATTTTTACGGTTAGAACACACCACAGCCCATCGTCTGTTGGGGTTCAATATCTAATAAGAAGCCCAGTGAAGCACTGGCCAAAGCGGGAGAGTGAGTGCTCAGTCTGGAAAATATGGATTGGGACAAGCATTGACATTCCACCGCACATACCGCAGAAAGCGAGCGCTTCCTACGATGCTTAAAAGAACTCTGCAGCAGGATAGTTAGCCAACGTCTTCCTATGGGTAAAATTCAAAACTTTGGACACCTCACCAAGTAGGTTATACCGTAAAGGTCCGAGAGAACACCCGCCCCCGAGAGATCGCCCATCCCGGTTTTCTGGCTCAATGTCTGTAACATACAAATTCCAAAACATTGCCCACACCCCGATTCCCGTGGAATGTCACGCGACGTTCGATGGGAATCGCATCCACCGGGCGATCTGCTATACAAGTACGTCTGGTAACAGAGTTCAGGTAGCGGTTTCCCGCATTTTTGTTTGTGATCAGCACACGTGATATCATGTCCCGTAGCACGAGAGTTGTTCCCGTGTGTATATTGCATCGTGAAAGGTGAATCTGCTGCGTCTGCGATTTGCGGTATTCATTTCCGTGAGATGCAAGTTTTCGGCAGGTTTCCGCAAGTCTTTCACACGGTAAAACGCAAATCTTCTGCGTCCGCAACCTGCGGTATCCTTTCCCATGACAGAGGAGTTTGTAGCGAATTCCGATGCGCTTATCGCATCGTGAAACGCAAATTTGCGGTATCCATGACCTGGAGAATCACTTCCAGCGTGACATGGTTTGTAGCGGTTGCACAGGTGTTTATCATTAATATTTTATGAAGTTTTGCTGTGGCATCCCTAAAAATACTACCCCACCCCAAGTTTTTCCCCATTTATCTCTTCATTTTGGGTGGGCGTTCTTTCGGAACTTTACGGTAGAGGCAGTCAAAAGTCATTACGCATCCAGATGCAGTGGAGTAAACTTGTACCCATTTCCTCCATATGAAACGTTACGCGGGACAAGCAGAGATATGTTGCAAATGTGTACCGTACAATACTGGGGCAGCGCCCACCCCACTTTTACTGAAATCTGAAATTAATCTAGACATTGGTGCTTGTCTAGTCAAATCAGACACTTAACATATAATTTGCGAAATTCCCAAGTTTGGGAAATGGTAATAGTGGGCGCTCGAACGAAGTAGCAGCTTCTGCAGTATTTTACAGTAAGCATTTGTGGTCCAGCGTAGCAAATTGTTTTACTGGCGTGAAACCCCGCCTGATCTTACAAGCACTTTCTTTTGTTTACGTGCAGCCCAACACACCCGCCGTTACGATTGAACGTGCCGTAAATACTCGCTGGGAACAGCTTCAATACGCATTCAGAGCCTAAAATGATGGAAAGTTGGGCGAGTTGGTACGATAACAAAATGGCAAAAACAGCACTTCGAGGTATGGCGGGGACATTATGTTTTGGCAGGGCATAAGTTGAGTGAGATTTGCTCTGCCGTCAAAAGACGGGCAGGCAGGAAAGTGAAAAAAGAGAGGAGAATGCACCATAAAACATGAAATAAGTAGTGCCATGTGCCATCGGTGTAGTGTACGAGATCCCCTTCACGTGCGGCCGCATTTTTCCTCGGACGGACCAGGCGATGCCTTAACACGCGATTACGAGAACACCAAGGTTCATTAAAAAGACGTGCATACTAGCACCTGGCATGGCACTGTCGGGACTAGCGCATGTGAACGTCGGTTTGGTGACCCTGCCATTCTGTTCAAACATAATAACCAACTATCGAGAGCTGAATACACATGATACTACAAAGTAGTATCATGTGTCAGCCAACTATCCATAATCCTGCTGGACAAGAGAGGCAGCATTTTTATATCTAGGGTAGGGGGCGTTCAATGCTGACAGCGTTTGTTACGTATTATCGTGGAAGATTGAAAGTGACGATTACACCAGAGCAGAAGTGACATGTTCCGCGTTTTTTCCAATCAACATTTTGTTGATAGTCAGCGCTGTGCCTCGTCAGTTCTTGTTCTTCGTCCGGCGTCTTTTCACGCCGATTTTTGCCATTATATTCACAGCCTGCGTTCCCAATTACCAAGATGGCAGATGACATGGAAGCTTTGGTTGAAACCAGAGTTCTCTATTTTGAAGACTGAAGCTTGGGCTAGTTGGTTGACCCATCTAAAACGGCAAGTACAGTAGAACCTCGACAATTCAAACTCTTATTTCAAAGTCGCAGATAATTCAAACTGTCCCGTACAGGTCCCATCATTAAAAAAAAGACTACCTATGATTTGAACTCTGCATTATTTGAACAAATTTTTGGTCCCCCTCGAGTTCGATTTAACAAGAATTCCACTTTATAGCGCACACGAGGGATGAACGTGGAAGAAGAAACACAGCGCTGGAAAACGTGAGTGGCCAACTTGCAGGCGAGCCAACCGACCTTGAGCCTGGCCTTGACGTAGCTGCGTAGCTCATCACGGTCGACCGGCACGTAGTCCTTGGACAGCCAGTTGCTGTACAGGATGGGGCGTCCCAGTGCGTCCTCCCGGCTCACATTGGGGAAGTGCTTCAGAGCCACCACGTCAATGTTCTCGTCCGTCCAGGCACGTTCCTCGTCCTCCACCAGCCTTGGATGAAAACGAAGGTTTGCAGTCACAAAGCAACAACAATGGTATATTTGCGAGGCTAGCGTACGGCCCTCGGCAGAGCTGCGGAGCAAACAATTAAAAGTTGCCACAAACAAAACCTCAACATGAAGGCACCACATCAGCGGGACAACAAACCAGGTGTGCTGTCCCACTTGTGTACGCAGTGTTCAGATTCGGAAGTTTCGTTTATCAAAATATGAAATGCTTTGTAACGAAGAAGACCATATTCCCAAAATATTATATTTATCCATCTATGATGTACGCACAGATGGACAAATTTCGTCCGGTAAGGAAAAAGTTGGCTACCATAAAATATTGGCCAGGTGCAAGAAGAAAGTGGGAGATAATCCCGAAAAATAGAGATAATTCGAGGACAGAAAAGCAGATGGCCCACGAGGTAGGATAGGCTTTTGTTTGATCCAATGGAACGGTATAGGAGCAGCATAGGGTCTTCCGGAACCTCTCATTTTCAAAGCGGCCACACTGCCCTCGTCAAGCCTGCTTCATGCCAGTACTCTCGCGTGATGCTTTACCGTTTCACACCGAAGCACGCGCACAGAGATTCACCGCTTTGCACGGCTTCCTCGAAGAAGCAACCGACACGGAGGAGCACCTCGGCTAGCTCGGTGCAGCTCAGAAGCTTGCTAGGGCAGGCGCTTTGCATGTTCTTAGCTTATATTTGGAATGCTTCAAAAGTAGGGGGTAGGTTCTTATTACGACATGGCACGGGCATGCTCGGTATTCTGCGGCAGGTCTTCTGTCCAGGCTAAGACAAACGTTCAGACTGTCTTTCCGTCATCAACATCAACGAACCTAGCCATCCCAGATTTCCCTAGGTATCCCAGATCTCCCCAGCTATCCCATATCTCCCCGACTATCCCAAATATGGGATACAACTTTTTTTCTTTTTTTGAGTAATGAGCGCCGTCTGGAAGGTTGTCGGCAAAGTGCAAATGAAGGACAACCCAAAGTTCATCCACTCTTCAGAACACATTGGCATATTGCCGTATCAGTTTTAATTGCTTTTCATGCTCTATACTCCCAGCACTCGAAAACGAATTGTCGAAAAAGGCAAACTGCATGCAAGGCTAGGTGCCGACAATGTGGGTCATGCAGGACGATGCCCTCCGAAAAGGGCGACAGTGGGAAGCAAGAGTCAGGGGAGAGGTCTATTCCCCAGCTAGTTCCCCAGTTAATCCTAGCTCTCCCTAAACTTCCCCAGATCTTGTGCAATCAATGGCCCACCTGTCCTGGAAGAGGCGCAGGCCCTCGTGGGCCCAGATGCGCACCAGGCCCTCGACGGGGAGGGTCTCCAGGGGCCGCAGGGCCTCGCAGATGCCCCGCACCCAGCGGGTCAGCTCCCGGGGGCTGTACACGTAGTGGGGCTGCATGTCCTGGGTGAAGCGCTCCTGCGGGGGAAACCCAACAAAGAATGTTTTACCGCCTCCTTGGGGCACGTGTGCCCAAAATGTTTTCGCATTGTTCGTCTCCCTCATCTTTCTCAAGACACACTGGCTCGTTCGAGGCACATGCTTAGAGTATGCCAAACATTTATCCATCCGCTGTAAAGTAACTCCACGACTTATGCACAGTACCATTAGGGCATGTGAGTGTGGCTCTGCACAATGGTCTGCTTGCCCAAGCACTCGTGCTACCAAAGTGCTGCCTGAAGCCACGCACTCCCACCTATTCTTCCACCGATGCTGCGAGAACTCTCGCAATGGATTACAGAAATAAGAATTTTAATTTGGGCACAACCACGCTTTAAAACAAAAAGCACGTTTCACATATGCACTTAGAAAATGCAAAGCACATCTGCAGAGTCCTTTTTAAATTGTGACCGATCGATCAAACGTGGCGCATTTATCGCAGCCCTCGATTCTGGTTTCCTCGTCGCTTACTAGTTGCAAGTCGGAGCCTCCAGCACCAGTAACAAACCATGCTCACAGCCCGAAACCAAGAAAACTAAAACACTCATCCCTTCCTTTCAGTTGGTTCTTAGACTCTGGTATCACTCGCCAACTGTAACAACCCGCCTGCCTTAGATTCACCACGTGGTGCCTGCAAAACTAGAAGGGTGGAAAAGGACAAAAAAATTTGCAGTTGTACTTAAATCTATCTACCAAACAAGCATATGCGGAATTGTTTTTCATGAGAAATGCAGAGAACGCCAACTTCAGTCTCTGCCTTCCAGGCAAGGCAACGCCACGTCGGTGTTGTCACATCCTCCTTTTAAACTATTTCTTTTTCTCGTTTTCAAAGCTTTCGCAGCTGGTTTTTCTCTTCGTTGAGAAAGCGGAGCTCGCAACGCAGGTGTCTGGGAGCCGGCCAACTCTTCGACCGTGGCACGATTTACTTTTCGAGGGTAAATCAAAGTTAGCTTCAGTACGAATGCAATTCTGCATTGAAACAAAAAGAAGCTCGCCTGAGACATGAGGTAGAACTCGACCATGGCAGCCGTGAGCGGCTCGGCATACGCCCTGAGGGAAGGCACCATGCGGAGCATGGCACGGTTGAAGGTGCCGTAGATCTGCTTGAGCGATGTTTCTCCGGGGTAGTCCACGTAGACCACAGGCACGTGGCGCAGGAACCTGAGACCAACCGGAGAACGAGCAACAAATCGGATCTTGAAGACGTCCACATACGCACGTGTCCCAGCAGAGCCAACAAAGCATTGGCTACTGCGCTCTAATGAATAATTTTGAAAAAGGTCCTTCTGGAAGCCTCGCAGCAAAAAAGAACCTTCTGGAAGCCTCACATTTTGCTCAGAGACTCGGCAACTTCCTGCTAAGAGAGAGGTTGAAGAAACTCTTGGCCCCGAATTAGCAGAAACCCTTGGGTAAGTCAGAGCCAGGCTAAAAGACCCTGCATTTTCCGAGACAGGTCTTTCAGCTAGAGCAAAGATGAGAAACTTGGTTTAAGAGATAGCCAAAAGTTATGTCAGAGCTAAGAGACAGATTCCCCGAAGAAGCCAAGTCCCTTCTTGCAAAGCACTGCTAACAAACGATGGAGGTCTAGAACGAGTCGTCTATATCGGCTTGTCGTATCCGACCTCTCGGGAGCTCGGTATTGCGGGCAACACAGGTGAGCACGCACCTGTGGGAGAGGGGCTTGCGCCCGGGGTCCGTCGGAGGGTTACACGCTCCGACAAACTGGATCCGCTCCAGCCGGACCCAGGTGTGGTCCGTAGTGCGGAAGAAGCCTCCGTGCTCCACCAGTTGGCGCAGGAACGAGATCACCCGCTGGGTACCTGTTGCCAGTGGTCCAGATACCGCGGGCATTCACCGTACAATACACGATTCGTTCGAGCACCCTGGCATGGCGGCAGCCAAGGCACTCCCAACAGAGAGGCAGAAACTTTTAGGATTGCGCGAATATTCAAATTTTCTAGTAGTGGCTTCGAATAATATGCTATTCGATATTTGCTTAGAGATGAACCGCAATATTCATATTTTTCTAAGTGTCGATAGCAGTGGGTTAGCCTTGCCGCCATCAACCTGCATCGGCGCGCTGCAAAGAAACGACACGCGCGACGATTGTTTTCACGGTAGTTGCTCTTCCGCGATGCACCGGTGCTCGCTAAGAAGCGCACTCAACGAGACTAACCTGCCGCAATCAACACTTCGAAAAGTACAAATATCGCAGTCACATGTTTAGGAGAAAAGCACACTTTTAAATAGGATGATGCCTGCATGCACCTAATGTGTATTTTTTTTTAATTAACTATTTTGTGGATGTTGATATCTACATTGCAGCGAAATTTTTAAACCTGCATTATTCATTCACAATTGTCCTTTTTAACAATTTCAAGATTGAAGAAAGGAAGTTTGCATATAGCAAGAAGATTTATAAATCCTCTCCATTAGACATAACTGGGCACCTCTATAGGTTTATTTTTGGACAAATGCATCGTTTACTTGCCATCCCGTTGTAGGCAATGGACTTTCTGAGGCCACACTATATAAATATAATTAGATTAAGATTAACTTTGCTTGGAAATAGACGAATGAAAGCTTGGGAACAACCATCACGAGCTAAGCTGCATTTTCAATTAAGCATGTGCAGTAGTGAAAGGCCCGAGAAACTATTAATGCGAATAGCATTCTTTAGCTAACTTCACGCACTTTTCGTCTATGTATCTATCTGGCTATCTAACCTCTTACGCCCACGTGGGCGATAAATAAATAAAAAAAATCAGCAGAACCCATCCTTTGGGAATGATTATCTACGTTAATGCGAATAGCATCAAACGGTGCGGAGTTATGCGCGTTCGTCAGGTGGCCGGCACACTCTAGATACGCCAGCCCACTCTTGAGGCGATTCTAAATTTGTTGACACTTTCACAGCCCTGCGCACGATCTCCGCAGCCCAGCACGTGCGTTTGTGTCACTTAGGAAGGCGAGCAAAGCACGCGCCATACGCACAAACACTCAAAATGGTACCGACCAGACTTTCTGGCGTCTCAGCTAGTCTCAGCCAACGGTACTCTAAACGGTTGTTTATATCTTTACCATAGGACGCGCTTTACAGCGCTGTCACAGCTACCGGTCGCGCGCGTTCCATGCACGAGGGCTCATTCCGCTCTCGTGAGGCTGAGCACGGCCGCTAGCTCACCCTCTCCCGCGCGCGGGAGAGGGTGAGCTGACGGCCGTGCTCAGCCTCACGAGAGCGGAATAGCTCCTCGTGCATGGAACGCGCGCGCACCGGTAGCTGTGACAGCGCTGTAAGCGCGTCCTATGGTAAAGATATAAACAACCGTTTAGAGTACCGTTGGTTGAGACTAGCTGAGACGCCAGAAAGTCTGGTCGGTACCATTTTGAGTGTTTGTGCGTATGGCGCGTGCTTTGCTCGCCTTCTAAGTGACACAAACGCACGTGCTGGGCTGCGGAGATCGTGCGCAGGGCTGTGAAAGTGTCAACAAATTTAGAATACGCCTCAAGAGTGGGCTGGCGTATCTAGAGTGTGCCGGCCACCTGACGAACGCGCATAACTCCGCACCGTTTGATGCTATTCGCATTAACGTAGATAATCATTCCCAAAGGATGGGTTCTGCTGATTTTTTTCTTAGGGAAGAGGGGGGGCGGGAGTATTTCTCAAGAAATGTGAAATACATTTCACCTGATTGTATCGTAATACAAAGAAACATTCAAAATGCATTTCGATACAGGAATACAGATACTGAAAGAAAAAAATGTATCGCAATATATAAATACAGGTACAAAATGTATTTCCTGAAAAACTATCGCGATACATTTGTATCGCGATACTACCTAACCCTGGTGCCTACACTTTCGTCAAGATGACCACCGATCAAAATAATAAATGTGTTTGTACCTTTGTTCAAAATTTCGTCACATACGTAAAAACCCGCATATAATACGAACCCGCGTATAATACGAGGCATGATTTGAGGACAGCGAAAAAGAAAAAAAAGTTTTATCCGCGTATATCTGAAACAATTTAAAGGATGTGAAAATTTTCCGCGTAAGATACTGACCCAGGAAGTCTTAAGCAAAGCGTTTGTTTGCGTCGTAATTGAACCTTAATCACTGTCATCACGTCCATCAGCCTCCTTGTCCACGCCTCCTTCCAAAGGCGAGTCGTCTTCAGTGCCTTCGAGCGCATTTAAAGTTTCGCACTTTTTGAAAGAAGCGAGCAGCGGCGACAAGCGTCGCGCCGACGCGGTGAAAACCTGGCGCGGAGCATAAAGTTAGCAGCCCAATGTCGGCTCCGCCAAAGTTCTCTCGCCTTCTCTTGCAGCAGCTCGATGTTTACAGAGAGTCAGCGAGTGCCGTTCCGTTGCTCTTTCACAAAGTCGCTGAAACTTGCCTCGGCGTCGGTGAACCATGCCATTCTTTGAGCCTCTAAAGCTTCTCCTTGTTCCGTTGCACTGCGAACAGAGCTTGCTTTAGTCGTCTCCATCCGCGGATGCTGCCTTCATTTACGGCTTGTCGTTCGGCAGCACTGTTGCCGATGTCTTCCGCAACCAAAACAACTTTTCTTGTGAAACCAGCCGAGCAATGATTTCGCGCCGACGCCATTGCCTAGCCCTGACTGTGCCGTGGACGGATGGTGGCGTCTCGGACATTGCGATTTTAATGATGATGATAGCTGTTTTGAACGTCATATTGCCTCGAAAGCTGAAACTACGTCAGAACTGCGTTAGATCGCGCCTCATCGAAGCTGAAAATTGTTGGGACCCGCGTATAATACGAGCTGCAAATTTTACATGGCAAAATTTGAAAAAAAACCCTCGTATTATATCGCGGGTTTTTACGGTATGTGCCGTGTACTAAACAGCTTTGCTGGTCAGCCACTTTCATAAACTAAAATCGCTCACGATTTTTTATTTTTTATAGTTTTTTCGCAGGGACGTGTGCTTGTGCGGCGGTGCAAGTACCGCCGCAGAAACCGCGGGAGACCTCTGAAGTCTCCCGAGGGCAAGCCTCACCGTACTGTCCATGTCTGGCAGAGTTGATCTCGTCGCAGAAGAGCACCAGCCACTTGCCCAGCTGGATGGGCGCCAGCACCACGCCGTTTGGGGTGCGCCGGTACTTCGCAGTAGTGGTCAAGCGTCTTCAGCAGCAGCTCGGGCGTCGTGGCTCTCGAGAAGTTCAGCCCCACAACCTGGCAAGCAGTAACCGGCTTACAACAAACACCAAAATAAACTGCTCTTACAAAAAGAAAAAAAAAATTGGGCAGTCGCGGTTAACTTGCGATACAGTCGCACATACGTCACTGCCAAGTGCTTTGAGCTTAATTGACTTCGTTCTCGCGAACACATACCTCACAGTTCTCTCTGCGGCGAACGGCGGGGCATGTCAGCGGCGCTGTTGGCGCTTCTTTCGGCGTCTCGCAACTTAACCGTGCGCAACGCCTTTAGCGCACGCACCTGCGGCTGCTGCATTACGCCGTACTATCGTCGAGTTTCGGCGAGGTTCGGTTTCAACGATTCACTCCGATAAAATTTGGAATTAATAGTGACAAAGAATTTTCTACCACAACATCACAGCAACTGTGGCCATCTGGCAGGCACTACTTGATACTTTCAGTCAAGTTTTCCCCAGAAAAGGTACGAAAGAGGGGATTGCCAATGCTGGGGCGCAACTCTGTGGTAGCGCCCGCTCCACATGCAACGGACCCAGGTTCAATTCCAGAGCAGCGGGCAATCTTTTTTACGAACAGTTGGCAATACTGCAATGGACGCGTTACACTATTACAGAATACAGCATCATCAACTACCGTATTATCCGGTGTATAAGTCGTGGTTTTTTCAAATATTTTTCTTGGCCAGTCTTATACAACATTCCAGCCTGCATCCGGGTTTTTTTTTTTTTTTTTTTTTTTAATTTCATGGTGCGATGTTATTTTTGGTGTGCCGTGTACCATCTTTGTAGAACACCGTAACTATGTACCCATAGATGGTGTGGCCTCTTCCAGGAGGCACTGCTGTCGCTCACTCTTCCACACTTATCATAACTGACCCAAAAAGCAAGGAATCTGATGGTTTCCCCAAAGCAGCTCAATGTGGAGAGGACACGGCAGTAAGAATAAAGCTTCTACAGCGTGCGATCAACGTTGCCCAATTCAGTCATAGTTCTGTATTCTTCCGATCCAGTCCAGTAACACTGAAAGGTAAGTGGGCTGGTATATGCACGCATTACAGAAAATTTACTCGCGACTTTCTTAGTTTCTGTTCGATGAGCAGTTCTTTTCTGCCATGCTTCAGCCGTGTTGCCAGACGTAAAAGAAGGATGATGGCTAGCTGATCTTTTAGCAGTATGGAAAGAGGTGTGTCAAGATTTATCCATCTGCCTGCGTGATGCTCGTGCCGTCTCCGTGACTTGGCCTACGCTAGGCCTAGTGGTCCAAAGCTTGGTTCACTAGTGTCGGGCACATTAAGCCTTCCATCGCTCAGCATGTGTACACTCGAATAAAGCCGACTACCTTCTCATTTTGCACGTTTTACTTCCTTGCGCTGCAAAACACTCGACTGCCCCCGCCAGACAGCGCCGTGCTATTGGCATTTTGCGAGAGTTGAAACGTCAAAGTTCTTGGGTGTCAAGCGGCATGTCTAAGACTAGCTGATTGTGCGAAACTCCCAATTTCGCAATACTGATGCCTGTAAAAAGAAAAAAAAATGTATTGCGTGAGCCATGCAAAGAGTAAACGCGATTTATATGCCAACTTTTTCTGCGAGAACAGCTCAATATACGGAAGTGCAACTTATACAAGGACGCGACTTTTGCGCGTCCATTTTTGAGCTGCCAGCTTCCGCTGCCCACCTCCATGTCGGGCAGGGACCGCAGCGCCGAGAACAGGGTCATGGTCTTTCCGGAGCCAGGCGGCCCGCAGAGCACGAGCGGCGGTGCTCGGCCAGCCAGGTGTAGAGGAGGGCCTCGTGGCGCACCGTGTCCACCGTCGGCACCACCACGTCCGGTGCCGCCACCTTGTGCGTCTCCACCTCCACCTGCGGCACCTTGCCCTGCCACGGGGACCACTCTCCCGTCGCCAGCGACACCTGGAGCCACCAAATATAAAATGACCCTTAATCCCACCTCGAGCGCAACGACGACAAAAAAGAATCCGGGAAAACCGAAATAAAAAAATTTAAACTTGCCTCGCTCACCCCGACAAAGCCGGGGAGCAGGGGGTGGATTGTGGATGTATTACGCGTGCATTCCGATTTGCTACGCTCGGTTGTGGAGAGCTTCGGGTGGTTTTCGGAGGCACTGCATGCAGCAATGCATGTGA
>JAZHYW010031813.1:0-26436 GCA_037355805.1 Ixodes ricinus
TGGCCACGTAAGACAGAAGACGGGGTTGAGAGGGAAGCGCGAGACGCGACAGGAGCGATGCCGCTGCGGCGGAACACGCGAAGGAATAAAGTGTTTCAAGAGATTTCTTAAGCGTTGTGAGCTACGACCGATGCAACCAGTGACGAGGTACGTCACAACTGATTGAAAAATCGTGGGCTGAAATCTGCAAAGCAAACAAGTTGTTTCAACATTATCTCGCTACGTGCCAAAAATGTGGTCAGACTCTGTTGGTAAAAAGTTTGATAGTGCAACTTGTCGAGTGTGAGCGTAATATGTGCCTGAGCCCAGCTCTATCTGTATTGCAGCTTAGTTATGTTGCTCGTATCGTACGTTTTGGGGATGCCGTTAAATTTAGTAAGTAACTGGAGCTCTGGTGAAATTTTGATAATCACTGATTTGCCCTCAAACTTTGTTCAGCACTTAATAGATGAGCTTGTAACCCATGTTACAAGTCTTTCTTTTTTCTTTTTTTCTCTCGCAAAGTTTTTGAATTTTTAAATTTGGGAGCACTGGAGAGTTTAGGGAAATTTCTATTGTTGGTTTTGGAATAACCTTTATTTTCCAGTTTTCTCAATAGCTATTTGTGAACTTCAAGATATGAATAGCATGCCAGGAAAAGTAAAGTCTGGGTATTTCCAAGATGTGTTTACTTTGGGTAGTCCAAGAAACCGCCAAATATTGACATGGGTTGGTGCAACTCATTTACTGTACATCGTTCTTTTAGCCATTGTCTTCTCTCCAGGTCGGTCTTTGGCCAGATGGTGTCCAAGATGTCGCTGCTCACTCAAGAGAGCCTGCTGCTGCCACACCGCGTCTGGAAGGTGAAGTTTGTCGGCGAGAGTGTGGACGACTGCGGAGGGTGGCTACAGCGAGTCGATCGCCGAGATGTGCGACGAACTGCAGAACGGCTCGCTGCCGCTGCTCATCCTGACTCCCAACGGAAGAGACGAGGCTGGCACCAACCGCGACTGCTTCCTGCTGAACCCGGCCGCAGCTACGCAGCTTCACATGAACATGTACCCACTTCCTCGGTACGTACGCCGCTTCGTCAGCTGCAGCTTTTCTTTTCTTTAATGCATTGGCACTTTAGAAGGCCAGCCGTTGGGGATTTTGCATCCGTGCTCACACGTTGCCTCGCTGGTAATGTCACACCGATGACGTCAGTGTTCACTGTAGATGGCTGCTGATCGTGGGGCTGGAGCAGCGACGAGTCCTGAGAGAGGAAACTCGGGGCCCTTTGTTTTTTCTGCGACACTGTGACATCACTTGAGACCGCGACATCCGATGACATTCTGGCGATCATAAGGACCTAAAATGCTATGCATTTGGAGCATTTCAGTGATATACAAAAGGGACGAGCAGTTTAATGTCTCTGGTCATTTTGGAACTCTTCGAGAATATTGTTTAGGTGGCTCGGTGCAAGCTGACTTCGATCAGTGGAGCTTTCACATTGTGTGGACTTTGGTTGTGCCTTCCTAACAATACGTAGTCGTGTGCAAATAGTGGATTTTGAGTTCAAAGTGAATAGTGGTTTTGGCCGAATATTTCCAAATTGAATATCGAATAGTTTCTCTAAGCCTTTCACTACCCAGTACCAGGTACGAAAATTCAGCTGAACTCGCAAAGGTTGTTCCCAACCTTCCACTTGCTCAGTTAATTTTAATATAACTAGATTTATTAGTGTTGTGAGAATACTAGAATTTTCTAATGGTAGTTTCAAATAGTACGCTATTCGATATTCGCTTCGAGATAAAACTGCGATATTCATACTTTTTGAAGTGTTGATCGACACGAGTTGGCCCCGTTGAGTGAGCTTCCTTACCGAGCATCTGTGTACTGAGGGAAAGCAAAGCCTCGCGAGCTCTGCGGGTATTTCTTTCCCGCAGTGCATAGGTGCTTCGGGAGAAGCATGCTCAAAGGCGGCTAATTGCCACGATTATGCCCGAGTATGTGTTGAGCCCAATTTACATGGTGCGATTTTATTTGTGATTTCGTAGTTGCGACGTGCTAATGAGGCAGAAAAGCGTGGTGGAAGCTGCGGTTCTTAATGTCGCAGCTGCCAAATCGCAAGCAAAATCACACCATTTGAATCCGGCTGTAGGTAGCGATGTCTTGACAACCCTCACTCACATTGTCACATTCGTGCTTGGTTTATTTTCTTTTGTCAAATGTGAAATTGAAGAAAGAATACTTGCATATAGCAAGCAGATTTATAAATCTCATCCATTAGCATAGCTGCGACAATTTTATTGTTTACATATGCCCCTGTTCATAAATATGGCTATATTAACATTAACTGAGCTTAGAAGTGGACAAGTGGAAGGTGGGAACAACCTTCACGAATTCAGCTGAATTTTTATTTAATACTGGTGCACGGTAACAAAAGGTTCGGAGAAACTACTCAATATTTGATTGGAAAATATTTGGCCAAAACCGCTATTTCCTTCGACTTCGCTTCAAACTCAAAATCCACTATTCACGCATGACTAATATTTATGAACTGTGGCGTGTAATTGACAGATTTGTTGCAGCTATCCTAATCGAGGGAATTTATAAATCTGCTTACCATATAAAAATAAACTTTCCTCGCTTTCAAACTTGAAAAAAAAAAACAATTAAGCACAAATGATGGATGCAGGTTGTCGAGACATTGCTGCCTAACATACTGTTGCATAATCGCGGCGGGTTAGCCCCGTTGAGTGCGCTTCTCGACGGGCACCTGTGCACTGTGGGGAAGCAGTTCCCACAAACCTTCGCCCTCGAGCTCTGCAGTCCATGTTTCCCTGCAATGCACAGGTGCTGGATGAAAGCGCACTCAGCGGGGCTAACTCGCACACAATCAACACATCGAAAGGAATTAATATCGCACTTAATCTCGAAGTGAATATCGAATAGCATATTATTCAAGACTATTATTTGAAAATTCAAATATTTGCAAAACCCTAAATAGAATCGCAGAAGAGAGGTGCCATAGTAAGGCAGGCACTTTAGAAAACAAGCACCATAGAAGATGGGCACATTAGAAGAAAGGTACAATAGATACTAGGCATTCGAGAAGGAGGGCACGGTAAAATGCATGCACGAGGCTTACACTGGATGCAAGGCCTCAAAAAGGAATTTCATGTTATTGCTAACCCATCATTTCACTTAGATGGTTATTGGAGTTCTGCAGCCCTCCTTCAGTTTTGAAATTATAAAAGGTTGAAAATAAAACTGCCTGGGTTACAATAATTAAAACCTAGTACCACACCAGCAGAGTATGAGCGTACCTTCTCGGCAAGCTTGCCAAAGAAGCTCGTCCTTGCAGCTGATGGAACACTTTTCTCGCGAGATACCTCTGGTTGCGTAAAAAGAATGTCTGGAATGCCATCTTCAGTCTGCTTGGGTACTGCATTATGTTGAGTGGTGTCTCTCCCTGCAGGCATGTTGATGGGCATTGCCATCCGCACTGGAAGCCCGCTGAGCCTCAACCTAGCCGAGCCCGTCTGGAAGCAGTTGGTGGGGCTCCCCCTCACGCCGGCCGATCTCAACGAAGTCGACAGGGACTACGTGCCAGGTCTGTGGCACGAGGCCCTTCCGTTCCAATCTCTTGTGCGCAAAATTTCTCCGAGCCTGAAGTATTGACAGGAACGTGGATGTCGTCTCAAATATAACTTACCTCGATAGTTTGCATAAAGCCGACTGACGCATTCTGTGTTTGTGTCGACGTAGTATTCTCGTTGGGGCTTACCACGTGGTGGGCTGGTCCGCAGGCCGGTACCGGGATAGGAACAGACCTTATGCCGACACCGCTCAAAACGGCGGACCAGGGGCGCGCCGAGAAGAACGAGCACGCACAACCACAATGGTCAGCTGCCGGTTACAATCTCTCGAGGCTCAGCACGAGCTCCCGTTTATATATCGCGCTTCAAAACATCACGGTCCAGTGGAGCCGCTCGGCAGTGCCACTTCAACACGCTTGAAAATAAAGACCCAAACCCAAACTACGTTCAACCTGTTTCGATCCGTTTAAATCTGTTGCGTCCATTTTGCCCGTTAGGCTTTTGGGGTAATCTGTTCGGGAAAGAGGCACGAACACGCAAGGCATTCTGCACCAGTCGGCTTTATGTAAATGATCAAAGTAGGTTCAAATCTTTTCTTCCTCGTCTTCCTATGCTCGCGTAGGCTTAAGACATTCGGAACCCATATGTCGGCTGAAATAACATTTTTCTAAGCCTCTCGTGACACTTGAGGGCCAGCCCTAAAATATGTACATCCTTCGTTCCAATGCTCCTTAAATGTATTTGTCACATCAAATCTCGCTACTACTCATACTACTACTTGCCGCAGGTCTGATGTGCATTCGGGACATGGAGGCCGAAGCGTTCCGGAAGCTGGACATGCCGTTTGCCACTCACAGTGCAACGGGCCAGGAGGTGCAGCTGAGCGCAAAATACCAGAGAACCACGGTGGAGAACCGCACCGAATACGTCCGGCTTGCCATCAACTACAGGTGACGGCTCTGGCCTTGAAACAGTGCAGGGCGCAAGTTTGTATTTAAATCGTCCGCTAGAACTCGCCGGTACACTGCGCCGTGCCAGCTTCTTGCGCAGGGGTTGCGACGACGTCAGAACGCCGAGCTCGATTGGCTCTGATTGGAAGGATAGTGGGTAGACCTCAATGCTAGCTGCCTCTAGGTCTGCCCCCTATCCTTCCAGTCAGAACCAATGGCATTCTGATGTCACCGCAACCCCTGCGCTAGAAGCAGACGAACTTGCGCTCTGCGTGCCTTTACATGGGAAACCTTCTTGGACCTTGCTCGCTCGTGTTGGTGTTGGCCACACCACACCAAAGCGAGGCCATGGGAGAGGATTTCAGCAACGGAGCACAGCTGTTGGTTTGACGTCGTAGCACACACGACCAATGGCGCAGTGCCACGCCGAGTGTGTGTGGGGGGGGGTACAACAGTGCACAACATTCCCCTCTCCCCCACCCCTTTTGCTGCATAGGAACGTGGGCTGCATAACGTGATAGAGTAGGAACTATGTATTAGTGGAATAGCCTAGTAGGCGCAGAGGCATTTCAATGTCAAAATGATTGTGTGGCGGCACTTCACAGAAAATGGTGCCATGCCCTCAAAAAGGGAGCATGGGTGAAGTCCTTTGTACATTCATAATTCCTTCATCATGTGTCACATTGCATATCATTCCAATAGCAAGTGCTGCTCATTAAAGACCCCATCAAGTGCTACTGTACCTTCGTCGCATTTGACGGAATGTCTAAGCCAGGTGATTTCTTAAAGCGACAGCTTAACCTGCGACACCTTGCAGGGATTTTGGGGTCGGCGTTTGTTGTCTGTTGTCGCCAGCGGAAATGGAAAAACCCTTCTTCTCTCCCTTCGTGGCGCAAGGAGAGAGGTCGGGTGTTTCCATCGGTTGCTCCGCGCCAAGAGGGGAGAGCCTCGACGACCCGCCAATAACAACGCTACGACGAGGAGGCATCGTGTGCTAACGATAACTTCAAGACAGGTGTTTTCAAACATTACTCGCATTATACGAAATCTCACTTTGGCAGTATCCATTTGCTAGACGTAATGTTCGAGGGTTTTAGAAATTTCCACTGCGTTCGATTTAACTATAACACCTCTACTTCTCGAATGCAACTTGCAACATAAAATATGATCTGCCAAAACTCGTTGCCTTGCACCCGCCTTCCACAGAGCTTCGCCTTGTTTCTCTGCCCACACCCCCTCTCCGCTATTCGCTGAACGCCAACCTTACCCCCTCCCTTCACCGCTTAACAACACCGAAAAAACCTGCGCCTTCGCAGGTCCTCCCGACAATGTGTGAAGAAGTAAAAGTGATAGCTGTAACATGTTTGCACAATGCGGGCAAAATGGTGTCGTCACGTACCGTCCTCAGGCATGCGACGACACCATTTTGCTCGCATTGCACAAACGTGCCACAGCTGTCGCTTTCACTTCTTCGCATATTGTGGGCGAAAAAGGCACCCTTTTGTCTCTGTCTTATCAATATGCACGTGTGCATTTGGCACACAGAAAGGTCTGGCACGAATCAGAGGTTGAAACTCGCTGTTACTGTTTCAGGTTGCACGAGTTTGACAGACAGGTGGCAGCCGTGAGGGAGGGCATGTCCAAGGTCATCCCAGTTCCGATGCTCTCACTTTTCACCGGCTATGAGCTGGAAACAATGGTGAGTTGCCGCGTGGAAGGGGCCATGAAGATTAAAATTTTGGGCTGGTTGAATGACGAAGTAACCATGTAGAGGGCATGACGAAACAATTTTTTGTTGTGGGATGATTAAAGGAGCTGTGCAACAATTTCACTGCTTTGCTTAAATAATTGTGGGAGTTGGTGTCTCGACCCTTCTGTAGTAAAGAACAAAAAACCGCTTTAGCCTGCGTGTCCTAGGTTTTTATTTTAAAAAATGACAAAGATTAAGGTTTCTGGCATCTCTAAACTCCTTTACCATCTTCCAAGTCTCGTGCATTGTGACATGAAGGGGGGACGCGTGGGTTTCCAGTGAAGCTCTCTCTCTACCGCCATCAGTGAGCAGCGAGAACTCACCCACTCGTGACCACGTGCTTGCGCCATCCGGCTCTGGGGCCGTCCGGCTTCTGGCGGCTACTCGCGATAGCAGATAGAGGCTTTTGTTGACCTCGGATAGATGGCGCCACTGAAACTCTGTATAATAAAAATTTTGTCGATGACACCAGGTTTTTGACGCATTTATATTTATGTTGGAACGACAAGATTTATAGAAAAATGACCTTTTATCGAGCAGGTAGTTGCACAACCTTATTTTTTTACAAGCCCCCTTTGACGTCGCACCGCGTGGTTCTCATAGCCGTTGCTCGCGGCTGCAGATCAGGAAATATTATAATTTTTGCCTGGCGATTACACGGTGGAATTGCAAAACTTTGAAGGAAGGAGATGCGTTTTCTGTCCTTTGTGACAAGATAAACAATGTCAAGTACAAGATGCAAATTCTTTCAGTGTTAAAATCGTTGCGCAGCTTCTTTAAATGGTAAGGGTACTGCGCAACAGGTACACATCGCGACACTGTTAGCGCGAACATGACATCGGCGCATTTTCGCATTTTGCTTCTAAATAGTATTAGCCTAGCACGAAATTTTATCGCTTACATTATAGAACTAAATGAGCTCTTTCCGTAGCAATAATAACTTGGATGTCATCAGTTGGTTTCAAAAAGAAAAACTGGAAAAACCGGCGATCGCTTGTTCGCGCTAACAGTGTCGCGCTCTGTACCACCAGTGATTTCCCTACACCCCCCCTACAAGGGTGTACACCCCCTTGATTTTCCGAAGGCACCCCCCCCCCGCCCCCCTTCCTATAAATTTAGACAGCCCCCTAATTTCAATTCCTGGGGAAACCCCTGGATACCACAAAACACTTTTTAATTTGGGGCTGAATGTATGGGGAGACTAGAAAAGACGGGACCATGAAACAAATTTCTAATCTTGGGCTGAACTGTTCTCATTCAGTCCAAGATACAAACTGCACTTTATCTTTCCGTATTCTGCAATGTTATCTTCCTCACTGTAGGTAGGGCAACCCTTCTACTCTTACAACCACTTGAGCGTCCCCTTCCACACATGTGCCACTACTGAGACTGTCATTTTTCTCTACGCAGGTGTGCGGCAGTCCCGACATTCCGATCCAGCTCCTAAAAGCCGTGGCGACGTACAAGGGCGTAGAGCCAGACAGCCTGCTGGTTCAGTGGTTCTGGGACGTCATGGAAGAGTTCACCAATGCCGAGAGGTCCCTCTTCCTCCGCTTCGTCTGGGGGCGCACTCGGCTGCCCAGGGCCATCGCAGACTTCCGTGGACGTGATTTCGTTCTTCAGGTTGGCACAGTGCACGAGCACAATAGACCCTCTTAAGTTCAGTTCCATATAGCAGTTCCACTTTTGCCATATTAATGGCAGTAATGAACCTGCAGTCGTTAGTATTTTATTGGGTGCTGTCACCTGCGCGAGTCATTGGCAGACAAGAAAATGGCCCTCACGTAGTTCTTTTTGGGGGCGAAGCTCCTTAAGGCGTGGGTCTGTCCCTCCTAGTTGTGGGTATGTAGCCACTTCGAGGTTTAGTTTATGAATGGCTCAAGAGATGGCGTGGAAAGCGCGCGTATCGGCAGGCAGACCCCGATGCAGCGAGAGCTCGTGAGGCGTCTGCAAACGCATCAGGCGAGCTCAGCCCGAAGGTGCCGACGCGCGGTTTAAGCGAGACTTTCTAGACGTTTCGTTCGGCCATAGCTGTGGTGTGTGTGATAGATTGTGGTTCTCAAACAGTCTAGTCACAATATCTTCCATAAAGAACGACCAGGCTCGCGCCAATGCCATCGCCGTGCTGCAGCGCGAGTTCCCTGCCAGCAGCGGTGAGTACAAGATTTGCTATAGCTGCAAGGATTCGCTAGTGGCGGGAAAGGTGCCTCCAATGAGCGTATCTTACGGCTACACGTACCCACCCAAACCGGATCACTTACCTCCTCTGAACCTTGTGGAAGAACGACTGATCGCTCCTCGTTTGCCGTTCATGAGCATAAGGCGGTTGACGCACGGTAATGGACAGTATGGCATCAAGGGGCAAGTGGTTAACGTTCCGATAAACGTCCCCACCACGGTGCAAACGGAAGAATCGCTGGTTTACCGACGATTCACTCCGGAGCTTCGCCCACTCATCATCATTCACCACGTGGATATGCTGTGACTTTTTCGATCTCTGTTTTGATGGTGACAAAAATAACAAACCGGTCTGTGAACAAAGCACCAGCCCACACATTACGCCTCAATAAAATTATATACATCAAGGGGCTTTAGAGCCGGCTGTTTGTCGCCCACAGATTGACAGGATCCAGTTAGAAATTAATGCTTACTGTAACATCCAGTTAGGGTGCCGGCCCAAAAGGAAGAGATAAATGATGAAAAACATGGGGTAAGCTTACCTTTTAAAATGCGACAACAAAACTTTATAATTTAAAAAAAAAAGTGATAAATCTGCTACAAATCGTGTGAAATGGGACCCGATACTACTGATTGCAGACATGGCAAATTGCGCTTCATGGCGCCAAGAAACATATGGGAATCGTCAAGTGACGAACTCCTGTGTCACGGTAAAAGATATTGCGGATTGTGGGATGCAGCAGATTCACTTTACATCGGTAGCGATGGATCACGCAAGAACCTGCCACAAACTCGCATGTCATCACGTCATAGGAACTGATATCTGAAACAGACCGATTGGTGCTTGTCTTACCCAAGCATCAAGGAGAATGCAGGGATTGGTGTTCCCACGCGCCACACGCGCACGCCTTTCCTGTATAAATGATTCGAAGTAAATAACCAAAAGAAAGCATTGACGAACGCGCGTGCAAGATGCCATTTGTTTTAGGTTTTTGCTTTGGAAAAGTTACCGACTACTGCTGAGGCCAGCACGTGCGGTGCGTGGAACACCAATCCCTGCATATCTCCTTGATGCTTGGGCAAGACAGCAATAGGTCTCATTGCAGATGCAGCAGATTTGAGTTTGCGGTGCAATAAATATGTGGAGAGAACTCGTATGTCCCGGCAGCTGCTACACGCACGGTCGCCAGATAACAGACAAAAAATGCGCTGAACCCACTACAAAATCGCGTGCCATGGGGAACGAATACCTGCAGATCACGGATGTAGCGGACTTGGCATTCTACGATGCAATAAACACTCTGAGATCAACTCGCATGTCACATAAACCAGCGAGCTTCTTCTCAAGAATAACTCTTTCTTAGTCTCAGGCTGGAAACAAGTGTGCTGTCCGTCCTTGTCCCTCAAGTGCTTTTATTCTTTCTTTGATTCTTGTATTTCCACCAACCCGCGCTTTGTTCTTTGCCTCTTATATTTTTGAGGCTGAGTATGTCTTGTCCATGTTCCACTTCCAAGCCGTCTGAGTTCGACCCAGTTAGGTATTTTGAAGCAGCAAATTCTTCTCAAGAATGGCCCTTCTTCATCTTAGGCATGAAAGGAACTGTGCCATCTGTCCTTGTCCCCAAGTGTTTTTATTACTCTTTAATTCTTGCTAACCAATATTGTGTGTACAGAACGCGGACAAAAGCGCATGAACCTGCCACGAATTCTTTTGTCAGACGCACCGGTACCGCGAGATCACGCGGTTGACGAGATTCCCGTCGGACATTGCGCGATGTCCGATGTGAATGGGGTGTGGGCGATGCTTTGGGATTTTTATGTTATAGATATTTAGCCGAAAAACCGAGACGGGCAATGTCTCGGGGAAGGCACCCTTACGGGATTTTACGGTATGCGGCTCTTGTATTGAGTTCCCGTGCCGGATTGTGCCGACGTCTCAAAAGTATAGGCCCCGCATCATCTGCTTAGGAGCATTTCCTTCATCAGTAACCAGGACGACCGCCATTAGTACGGGACACGCCATTCTTCGGAAGTTGTCGGTGGCCAAGTTGTTGTTGAAAATGTCTTTAATAATTATAATAAGATGAAAGAAACACCAGGGCCAGGTCAGCTGGGCTTAAGCCGTCGGTGTTGTCCTGGGGTGGGGGTGTTGTCTTGGGGTGGGAGTGTGAGCACCGTAGCTCAGAGCACTTGGAGTGGAAGCTTGCTTTACTGCTCAGGGACCCTGGTTTCAATCCACTGGGGCAAACCCTCTGCTGTCCAGACAAACACACAATTACTTGTAGCTGAACCAAACAGACGAGTCACCCTTTACACACTGCCTGCTGCATTTTTTGCGGCGAGAATAGAGACGCGTTTGTAGCACTTTCCTCCGCAGAGTGGCACGACGACGACAGCCAACAGAAATTTGGCATATGGCCCATTGGCTCCGTTAAAACGGTCCCGAACCTGCTTTGCCTTTTAGGGGCGAAGCTCCTTAAGGCGTGGGTCTGTCCCTCCTAGTTGTGGGTATGTAGCCACTTCGAGGTTTAGTTTATGAATGGCTCAAGAGATGGCGTGTTCCGGAATTAACTTTATGTAGAGATGACAGATGGCGCTTAGCTCATGTTATAAAAGGCACTCGCTCTTGGCGCTGCTCGTAGTTTAGCTGGATGGAGGCAGTAGACAAGGCTGCGGAGCGGAGAGCGCGCAAGGCGGCGGCAGCGCGCGCTCGCAGACAGAATCCAGCCGTGCGAGAGCGAGAGGCCGAAGCATGTCGTCAGGCTGCGCGTCGACGCCGCCAAGATCCGGCCGTGCGAGAGCGGGAAGCCGAATCGCGTCGTCAGTCTGCTCGGCGACGCCGCCAAGATCCGGCCGTACGAGAGTGGGAAGCCGAAGCGGCACGGCAGCGTCGCCAAGATCCGGCCGTACGAGAGCGGGAAGCCGAAGCGGCACGGCAGCGGCGCCAAGAGGATCTGCAGAACGTCAGGGAACGGGAAGCGGCAAGAAAGCGCGCGTATCGGCAGGCAGACCCCGATGCAGCGAGAGCTCGTGAGGCGTCTGCAAAACGCATCAGGCGAGCTCAGCCCGAAGGTGCCGACGCGCGGTTTAAGCGAGACTTTCTAGACGTTTCGTTCGGCCATAGCTGTGGTGTGTGTGATAGATTGTGGTTCTCAAACAGTCTAGTCACAATATCTTCCATAAAGAACGACCAGGCTCGCGCCAATGCCATCGCCGTGCTGCAGCGCGAGTTCCCTGCCAGCAGCGGTGAGTACAAGATTTGCTATAGCTGCAAGGATTCGCTAGTGGCGGGAAAGGTGCCTCCAATGAGCGTATCTTACGGCTACACGTACCCACCCAAACCGGATCACTTACCTCCTCTGAACCTTGTGGAAGAACGACTGATCGCTCCTCGTTTGCCGTTCATGAGCATAAGGCGGTTGACGCACGGTAATGGACAGTATGGCATCAAGGGGCAAGTGGTTAACGTTCCGATAAACGTCCCCACCACGGTGCAAACGGAAGAATCGCTGGTTTACCGACGATTCACTCCGGAGCTTCGCCCACTCATCATCATTCACCACGTGGATATGCTGTGACTTTTTGTCTGTTTCTGACCGATACTTACCTTCGTTTTCCCTTATCGTTTTTTTTATGTGCCTCCTTTGTCGGAGACCGCACGCCGCAGCCCAGGATTCGTGCAAGTGTCCTTTGGTCTCGTCTTTGCAGGTTCTGGACAAGTACAGTCCGGCGGACCACTTTTTGCCGGAGAGCTACACCTGCTTCTTCTTACTCAAGATGCCGCGGTACTCGTGCTCGCGCGGTCCTCCGAGAGAAGCTCAAGTATGCGATCCACTTCTGCAAGTCCATCGACTACAGATGACTATGCGCGGGTCGCGCTCGGCGCGGAGGACGAGCGTTGACGTCGGCGCCAATTTCGTGGAGGCGGTTGCCAGCGGCGCTCCGCAGGACGAAGGAATGGCGACAAGCGACAGTGAAGGTGCTGCGGTGGAGTCCTTAGGGGGTGCTTCTGACGCAGTGCAGTAGCGAGGTTTGACATACGATGGATTACTGAAATACGACTACTGCTGACATTTGTCGCTCGACGTAAAAGAGAGGAGGGCTCCGAGCTGGACACTCGGCGAGATCGCCGACCACCGCGATTGCCCAGCATCGTGCTGCTATCCACCAACACTGAGGTCAAGCGCAGCGTGGGCCAATTGCGACAGTTGCCGATCTCGCCGAGTGTCCAACTTGGGAGCCCCGGGCCAGCCTCCAAGGCAAATGTTTCAAGCTTTTTTTTGTGTGTGTTTTTTGGTCCCTGCACGATTACTTGCTTTCCTTAAACGATTGGTGCTCAAATCTGCTCTGCACGCTGCTCTTAGCGGCGGTCTTTCGTTGGAGGATTGTGTTGTGCAAGAAATTTTTGCTTCGTGGCTTTGTTTTTTTGATTTTAGTTATTGCATTTTTAGTCATTACATGTTTTGTACCAATGAAAAGCCTTCATTTTATGGTGCTATGTGTTCTTTTTTGTGTGAATTTTTGTGAAACTGGGCAAGTTATTTTTTGGGAGGAGAATGTGTGTGTGTGTGCTCTCGTAGTTCTGGAACCGTTTGCTATTGAGACCACTTTAAAAGAACAAGCTGCAGCTGTGATGCATGTTGATGAGATTATACTTAAGTAATTGTAGATTATGTATAGCAACTTTTCGTTAAACTATATAGCCAAGAATACCGTTCCTTGGAAACACTGTGATGACTACTAGTAACTGTCAGGATACAGAGGGCATTTATTAGGGGGCGAACACCATTTTGTTTATAAGTTGTCACACATGCTTTTGATATACAACTACAGTCTTCGTTAGCAATGCCATTTTGGGGGATGAGCATTTCTCTTCAGTTGTGCTAATAAATTGTTTGTTGCAGAAGAGATGTTGTTGATTTAGTTTTGGTAGTAGTTAGTGGTGAGGGTGGCGAAAGTCGGACAGTTTTTGGGCGCTTTTCAAATTACATTGGTGGGTGTGATGCCTTAGAAAGAAGTGCTTTGCATTGCGATTGAACACAACCTATTTATTGCACTTGTAGACCATATACACCATCTATTAGCCATCCAAAACATTTCCTCAACTATACGTTAAGATGCCTCGTAATTTCTGCTGCCCAGTCCTCAAAAGCCATAGCAAAAGTTACTCCAGCTCATCTAAAGCAACCTTGGAGCGCTAGCTACCGTGCAACGTGCAGGCGCTACGCGGCAAAAAGCTTGCATGCCTTCATTGCCACAGTGTAGACAATATGCAGTGCTGCGTGTACAACACATAGTGCAGAAAAATTCTGCAAGTAGGAAGCTGCTGGCTTAGAGAAGCAAGGCTGCGTTACAGAACGGGTGCTTGTGCGCGAATGTCGTAGAGTGGCATAGCGGAAGAGCTAGCGCACGTCCAGTGGCCTTCACCAGCTGACGTCTCAGCCTGAAGATGGCGAACAGAACCAGCCACGCCGGCCAGGATGCCCAACGAGGCATGAACGCGTTGGTCCTTGAAGATTCTGAAGGGGCAGCAAGCACCGGAGCGTCGGAAAGAGCGCAACTCCGGGAAGCGTCTTTCCTGAAAATCGACAGAACCACACCCTTTCTACACCGGAACTGGTAGCACCACTGTTACAATGAACAGCTGTTTACCACATTATAATGGTCTTCACGCAATAAATTTTAATCTGATGGGTCAGTCAGTGGTATAGACCTTTCCTTACAATGCCGCCATCTCGAAACGTTGTCACCTCCAGTACGGGCGAAAAACATTGTTTCGCCATAGCCACGCCAATAGAACACATTTAGGATATAAGCGTAACCGTCGCCCATTCTCGTTTTGTCTCCCCTCTATTTCAGAGACAGGAGCTTTTGGCGCCCGTTTCCGGCTTGAGCGGCGTCGCCGTCCGGCGTAACCGGTGCATTGCATTATGGGACGTTTTCCATTAATGACGTCGCGAGTGAAGCCACGAAGGTCACAACCTTCACAGTGACCTTCACGAAGGGTTTCCTGAAGTGACCGTCACTAGGGTCCAGAGTGATGCTGCAAGGGAGGAGAGAAGAGATATACAGAGGAGGGCATACCCTCTCCTCCTCCTCCTCAACAGCTGCGCTCTAACTCGGCATTACAGGGAATTGTAAACATCTTTCATCTTTATTTACTAGTAATCGCAGGTTGAAATGTTTTCTTATTTTTTTCGTCGCCCATACCGGATATGCCTGCCAAGTGGCTGAGGACGAAAGTAGGTGAAAAAGGTCTATAGGAAAACCAGCTGCTCGTCTCGCACATGACAAACCCCCCGAGTAGACCCGGCGTGCTCTTTGAAATTTCAACCCGAACAAGCGTCCACGAGACAGTTACTTCGCCACACTGGTCACCACACGGAGGCACGTTGACCAGAGCATGCCAACCATTTGAATGACAGTAATGCCAAGTTCCTTCCTCGACAATTTATTTCGACACAAGCGACAGTTTTATTGGGCATAAATACACGCAAACGACAAAGAACTGCCTAGCGTACGACTGCTCACTCCGCTACACCAAAGACAGGGGACGACGATTGGCCCAACGTACGGACGACGCCGAGCGCATCCGCTTAGGCATCCTGACAGGGCCGCGACACCGGGCAACACTTTCCTGCAAGTGGAGATGAGGAACTTTGAAAAAGCATGCTCTTTTTTTTGTCGGATAAAGTAGGAAAGAAGTGGACTGCTACTGTTGCGTAGCATTTGGAAAGTCCGTGGTCCCTACGTTTAACAAAGGTGTTAGTCAGATGCAGCCCGTCAGTACCCATTCTACACCGAGGCTCGTGCGACTGGTGCGGCCGCCGACGAAACAGAAAGGACGTTAGTCTTTTTAGTTACCGCAGTTCTATGCTTTGTACTAGTTTAAAGGCTGGTTCGCACATTTGCATTTCGAGGGGCTTTGTTAGGAAGGCTTGTGACCGCTTACTACGAGATGACACGACTGGCTCATCTAGTCTGGTGGCTGAGAGCTGCTTCCCACCTCCATATGTGTTTACTCCAGTTTTCTCGCGGGCTCGAAATAATTTTGACAATGTTATAAGCGAGCATTTCTCGTCCATAATGCATAGTTTTGATCCCGCAAATACCGTAGAAACTTTCATCTAGTTTTACGCGGACCAGAAGTGTTTCCGGGGCTAACCGACAAATTGCGTTGGAGCGTTCTCTCTTTGTAAGCGGTCGCAGCCGCCGTGACGCAGTCAGCCGCGCTCGAATGCAAATGTGTAAATATAGCTCGTGCGCACAAGGTGAACTGAGCCGTAGCGATTGTGCGACTTGCTCCCCAACTATGGTCACGTGCAGATAAATCCGGTCGAAGCCTAAGCCGAACAACCGAAAGAGCTCGTCCGTCGTTCAGTGAACAGTGGATCTTGGACACTATGTACTATGTTAAAGAGCTTGGACCCAATAGTGCGTTGGCCTCGTGAGGGAGTGCATTTATTATATTTTGAAGTACAAAAAATAGGTACTGAGTCTAAAAAAAAATCTTTGCTACAAACAAACGTTCAGCTAAAGCTTTTTCTTTTTCCTTTGTTTTTGTCGAGATCATTAAAGAGCATGTGCATTTTTTGCGATAGAAAGGAAGGAAAGGAAAGAAAACTGGTCTTTTATTACATCCCCTTCATTTTGCCAAAATTAATGTTGCGGAGAGTCCGCCCCTAAACTTTGATGGTTTTCACATGTTTTTACTCTAGTGAACTTATCCTTTCATGCTTTGGCTAAAAAAAAATGTGGCCATCTCATTACGCTTCAGTTTTAGCTAATGTTGCATTCTGTTAAGAGAACCGATTTAAAGTGGGGTGCCACGATTTCCTGGACTTCGGTCGAAGATTTGTGGAAGCTAGCCCTCTGACACTTCCGAAGCAGAGAACAGAAAACCGATTTCGCCTGCAGTGTCCTAGTTGCTGCTGCAAAAGATAAGTATCGGCATTTCGGGCACCCCTCAACTCACCTCCCAGCCTTCAGGGTCACACCTGGCCGCACTCCCAGTGACGTCATTCGGAGTGCCGTGTAGCTTCCCGTGTGCTATCTCAGAGGACGCCTTCCTCTCCCCTCTCTCCGCTGACATTCGCGGGCGTTAGGCTGCAGCTTAGAGGCCGAGCGAGGTCACTGCAATCTTTTCGCCGTAGTTCCTTCCGGCTACCACTTGGGGCTTCAGGTGGGGGCAAAAGCTCGACTTTTGCTTTGCGATTACGCAGCGGAATTGTGACGTTTTTAATGAAGGAGTAGTGTTTTCTCTATCCTCTGGGACACGATAAACAACATAAAAATGTACACGATGCAAATCCTTTTAATCATAAAATACAGTTGCACCGCCCTTTAAGCCAGTTTCTCTTTAGAAGGCAACACACCATCGGGTCTACACTGTAGATCAGTGGTTCTCAAGCACGGATGTGTCGGGGAGCCCTTGGAGACCCACCAAAGTGATGGGGGACCTCATGCCAACGAAGAAAGGGGAAGTAGGGGGGGGGGGAGGGGGGTATAAAATAAGACGACTAATTGCAGCGGCGGAAAGGGCTTCGCTTTAGGCCCGCTCCAGATGGGGCAATTTCTTCCCAGGATCTTGACGTCGTAACACGGGCCGCCCGTGTTCACACAGCAACCGAATTGCTACGACTGGCCATCGTCATCATCCAATTTAAATTTTCTTGCACTACTTAGATGCACGGTTACGTGTTTCTAAAGACATAAACATGTTTTTGTGTCTTTAAATGGCACTAAGAATACTTGTTTCTTTTTTTTTAATTGTTTATTCCCTAAAACGATCTATTGCAAGCCCGAACCAAGTCTAGTTGCTAGCGTCTGCCACCATAGGGGTGTCGGATGAAAATGTCACGTCCCAGATTGGCTGCTGCTGCTTCAAGCGTCTCGGAGCTGTCCGAGTAGCTTATCCGTTTCGAGCAGGACAAGATCCGAGCAATTTGTGTCGCAGCGCCAGGATCTGGGGAAAGCTATTGAACAAACAGCAAGGAACACCTAAATTGCTGGGAAAATTGCCCCATCTGAAGCAGGCCTTACTGTTGTAGACAGGAGAAGTGGAGAGCATAAAATAAAGGGATGAATGGAGGAACAGATGGTAACGGCTGCACACTTTATAGGGTGTTACCTTGCACACCTTAACCTAACCTAACCTTGCATCACCACACCACACCACACCTAACCTAACCTCTTTTCTTTTTTTCATTGTTTTAAGAAAAGAGGGGGAGAGGGGTTTGATGAGGTTGAAGCAAGGGCTTTGCGGAACCCCATTTGAGATCCCAGTACTGCAGTTCGTTTAGACACTATGATACCTACATGCTCCACTTCGAGCATCAAGACTCCATTTTCTTATGGGCACCACCATTTTTAGTGCAGAGCGGATGCAATTGGCAATAATTACAATTTTAGCTTAACTTCCTCGGTTCTAATGTGATACCAGCCAAAGCCGGGCATTATCGTTTTGCTCTGTCGTAGATTGCTCCAACATTTCTGGAGGATGAGAAAGTGCCTCCTGTGAATTCGGAAATGAAGGTTAGGATAACTGGCAACAATTATTTTAAGTGCTAAGACAAATAAAGTTTCATTATTTTTGCAAGTTTAGTTGTATCTGGTCGCTCAAGGCTAGGCAAGATCCGACTTCGCTTTGAAGGCGACGTAAGCCGCCGTAGCATGTCAAATCAGCAACGGCGAACTCAATCCGAAACTGACAGTCTCGGAGGAAGGGCGCACTTGTCTTCGCAGCAGCTCCAGACTATGCATCAACCCCAGTGCTGACGTGGCTCACCTTGTCCTCGGTCTTCCACTTACGCAGCACGCCGCCGTGTACACTCCACACCTGAAGACGCCACCATCAAACGCCCATTCCTATCAAGATACATTTATAGGCCAACTCTTGGCACTTTTATGTCTGTGACATGTAGCCTCGATGGTGACATCACGCTGAGGACGGCGTCCGTGTGACGTCAGTTGACCGCGACGTGCCATCATGTGATGACATCAGTATTTACGTGACATCATCAGCGTGACAATCGTCACGCGACACCATGACGTCTTGGTGTTTGTTTGTTTATTCAGACACGCCTAGGGCAGCGAGGCAAAAGGCAGATATGCCCGCGCCTGAAGAGGCCCTGTAGCAATGTCACGTGGCCACGCGACATAATGTCACATGACACCGTGACGCCGCGGTGGGACCACGACGTCTCAGAAGATCTTAGATGCTATGCATTTAGAGTGGCTTTAGCATTACAGAGAGACTGGCAGCTTTTTTAGGCAGACAGCTTCTGGGCCTTACCAATGATGGTGGTCAGCACCCTTGGCAGTCACCTCCCACGACGGCATCCATGATCCCCTTTGTTCCAGAGGCAAAGTTGTCCCACTCAAACACTCCCATGGGCCTTGAGACCAGTCGGCGGGAAACAAGATGACGGCACGTCAGACCCAAATCAGACTAACAGTTGTTTCGAGTCCAGCTCACCCATTCCAAACGATGGTCTTGGCTCTCCTCACAGCCTCCTGGAACTTGACGACACTTTGCTTTCCCCACGTCCAGCCCCTGGAAAAAAATGAAATGCATTAATACGCAGAAATTCACAAGATGTCAGAAAAATGTTTAGATGTATCAAAATTAGGGTCGGCAAATACTCGAAATATTGAAAAGACTCAAATATTACAAATTATTATTTGTATTCGACTCGTGAACTTCGCCATCGCCATTTTTCGCTATTCTTCGCCATTTTCGAATATTCGAAATTATAAGAATATTTTAAACAATTGTGTTATTCGAGAACACTTTCGAAAGCACTACGGTAGTTCCGCTTTCGAACTAGTTCTGCTGCAATTAGCTTCGTGAACAAAGGTATTCAAAAACCGCTACCGCATCACAATGCGGTCCACGGTAATATACGACGCGAGGGTCCTTTCCTGACAACTTAGCCAACGATTCAACTGATTTTGAGTACTACCATCGCTGGTCAGGAGTTGTGCTATTTTGCCTCGTATTATGGCGGATGGACAAGATTGTGGCGAGCCGTCTGTGAAGCAAAGAAATGAAGGAAGACAGCGCTCAAAAGAAGGAGGGAGGGGGCCGCCTAGAAAACTTCCATTGTTCAGAGTTTATACAGCTGGTAATACCATGTTAGCAACTAAACATACCTCCTCGCTCTTGTGTTTTTGTTTTTTTTGGGGGGGCGGAAATGCTTTTAGTGGCGTGTCGGGGCCATTAAATATTGCTCGCGGATCGGATGCAGTGGTCAGCCAGTTACTGACCTCAGCTTAGACTATTTAACATTCTAAGTTAACTCATTCATATTCAAAGAATTTAATATTTCCACGCCCCTAATCTTAATCCTATATAGACAAAGTTGGAGACAGGAAATGCAGCATCTTTTGAGCTCCTCCTACCAGTGACGCGAACGACGTTTTTTGAAGGGTAAACGGGCACGCACATACCACCAACCATAGTAATCATGGATCATTAGCCACTGTGCTAGCGCAGGGGTAGGTTATTGGATTACGTCGGTGGTAGGAATCCCGCCAAGGGACCAGGGTCTTTTATAAAGACAACTTGGCCGCATATCGTATTTTCAGTAGCAACGCTTTGTAACGCCTCAGGCTTGGAAAGCAGCCCTACAACAGATTTGGTGTTAGGTGCAGCGTGAATATCTTCGTTCCTGAGCTTATTGAGTTTTCTCAGCGTGCACGTTGTAAACAAGCGATAAATCCCACATGCGCTTGATAAACCAATAGCGATCGAGACATGATTAAAGGGCAACTCCACTTCATTTTTGATATTTAGAAAACTGTGCAGCCCTCTTCAGTATCATATAGGAAGACCCCATGTCAAATATTACGATCTAATTCTGTCTACATATTTAATAAACTGGCCAGCAACTTTCAAATGAGCTAAGTCGCCGAAATCTGCCAACTCTAGCGTGCGTACGTGAGGCGCAATCGTCAGCGCAGTCAATGCGACGGAGTTGGAGCTGGCCAACGTTGAACCACTACGCCAGAGGCATGACTACGCCATTCTCACGTTTTGTTTGTTTTTACTTTCAGAGCGAAATTGAACGCATGACGTCATGAGTTTCTCCTCCCGGTGTTGGCTCTACGGTCGTCCACGTGATCACCGTAACGCGGATGCGCTTAGTTTGCGCTTGCCCTGCGCGCTTATCGCATGTCCGGTTTCTCCGCTCCTCTCCTCCTTCGTCTTCCCCTTCCCTCTCCCCGGGCCATCACCGTCCACGCCATGCGAAGCGACCTGCCCGCTCGCGTGTCCTGTACCTCGCCCCCACGAACGTCAAGACCACGTGGTTCGACGTGACGTGGCCATGACTCTGATGACACGAGACCAATGTTGCTTGACGCAACCGAAGTTTCGGTTTCGGTATCAGCTGATGTTTAAATTAAGATTATACAAATAATATTCTAGGGTGTGCGAATATTCGAAACTTCGAATACTTCACGAATAATGTTTGCTATTCGATTCGATCTATGCTCGCACTTTTGCTGTTTGAGTATTCAGTTCTTCAATACTTCAAAAATACGAATAACGCGGAACTCACCATTAGTGTCAATTCGCGGTAGAGTTCCTCCAAGGAGTTAGAAGTACTAGGAGGCACGCGTACTATCGGGTGAAGCCTAGTCATGGAAAGATTAAACGATTTTGTGCCCAGCGTGACCCACGGATCTCTGCGCGATTGGTGCGACATGTCACGTGCGAGATGGATGGGTTGATTGTAGGAGGATTCCTTGCAGGCTTGCGCGCGCCTCCGTCTGCGGGTTATGGCTATCAGATCGAAGGCTAGACTGGTGGGTATTCTAGTACACCATAGCTGGGAAGGAAGTTACTGGTCATGTGATGTGGTCACGTTGGTGTGATAGGTGGGGAGAGTAAGGAGGAAAAGAAAGAGGCAGGCGTCAAGGAGCATGGCTTGTGGAGGCTACGCAGCTGACGTCATGCGCCTCTCCTACCCTTCTATTCTCCATGGTTCCTCTCTTCATTTTGGACTGCGTAATAGGTTTCGAGCTTGGCTAACCCAAATAGCCAACCTAAGTTCCTTTTCCTTGTGCTGGTGCACTGAAAGTTATTTGGGTAGCGTTGATCTGTCCTCTGCTTGCCATTATGTCCTGGATTCCAGAGGTTTGCAACGGCACGTGCATTGTCGAGGCACAAACGCGCAGACCACTCTCACTGTTATGATTCGGATATGGATTTATCGCTTACCTCGGCTATCGGCGATATCTGGCTCGTGGTTATTTTCCTTTGATTTTCCGGTTCATCAGTTTGCCGGTATTCCTTTTGTTATTTATTTCACCTGCTTTTACTGATAAAAATAAAACTTGATGAGCGCAAAGTCAGGGTGTCTATGCGCGCAATCGCACGCATCATCTCCAAAATGAATTAGGTTGCTAGCGGACGTTTATACATCCTAGAACTTGGTCTGTCTCAACGGGCGACGAGTTTCCTAGCTGTGGATGAGATATTTAGCCATTGCAATAAAACTGGTACAACCGCTAGGGTGGGGTCTTTAACGTGCACCACAGTAGTGACACGACCGACGTCGGTACTGAATGCTCTCCATCCATATCGAAACGGGCAGGGGTGGGGGATTGAGCCCAGGATCCTGGTTCTGCAGCACGAGCTGCGCTCCACGTGCTCCGAGCTGGTGTGCGCTAGCCCACTCGGTCACCGATCCCCCCAGCACGATCTCCAACCCTGCCGTGGCCTGCCGACCCACCACCGCTTGTGCACTTCTCATATACGGTTCACATAGTTATGCGACGTCCGCAACGCACTCTCCGACTGCGTTGTGGCTTGCCGACCCGCCTCCACTTGTGTATACCTTCATTTACGTTCTGCACTTCATTCCTTGAATGGTGTCTTACTGACTGATCTTTTATTTCATCTGTTTTCTAGCGTTGTCAAATGTGTGACATTTTCTTATTGCAATAGAACTAACATTTTCATAAATGTTTGTTGAAAAAAAAAATTCCAGTTACAGTTTTGATTGAGCATTCTATGTTAAAAGGCAACACTGCTCCTGAGCTTTTGTTTTTATATAACTTGTAATTTAATGCAAATTAAACTTAAATAGCTTATCTGCCATTACAATCTGACTACAAACATGTACTTGGTTCTGATGTAACCTAATTAGGTTTGTTAGTATTGAAAATTTAATTTGCAAAGTTTATGGGGAAGGATTAAGACAAATCGAAATACTGAAATAAGAAAATAAACACATCAGTGAGTAGCGTAGATAGTTCACTCAGAAATAATATAAAAAAACATCCACTGACCCATTTCACTTCGTTTCCAAGAGAATATTTCAAGATAAGAGACTTGTTTAATGAAAATGGTTCAGGACAAGACGATAAGTGCATGTCAATCTTCAAAGACCACAATTTAAAAAAATGTTTTCTTTAGTATATTTTTGCCTCAAAAATACAGGTCTTCCTAAATCTACATCAAATAGAAAATATTTGTATTAAAAATGTTCTTATTCGAAACTACTATTCGTATTCGAAAATATTCGATTCGATTCGATTCGCAACCTTCATTATTCGATTCGATTCGCTTCGAAAGATTTTGATATTCGCACACTTAATATTCTCTATTTCATGAATCCGAAGATTTAAAGCTGTTTAGTAGTGCTTTGTAAAATGAATCACATGTAAGCCTAAATTTTTTGGAATTGAGCGGAAATGCCACAGTCTAGCGGAAAATCCAGAGTTCTTTGAGCGACGCTTTTAGCCCATCAAACGATGGTATATTTGGATACCGGCTGCTATAGCGGAATCTCTGCCAAACGTGGCACATGTCTTGCTTCATGAGTAAACGAGTGAATTATTCTGCACACCTAAATTATGCTGCATTTCCAGCCCACTTCGATGTAGGTAGAGTTAAAGGAGCCATGAAACAATTTTTCAAACTTTCAGCTAAATACTAGTTAAAATCACTCCATAACGTTTCATAACTGAATAAACTTGCCTTTAGGTTTTCTTTCTAGCAATGGCAGCGGCCAAACAATAAGATAAATATGAGCATTGTTCATCCCCTCAACCGGAATCAGAACAATCGACCACGTGGCCTGGTGCCTATTTGTCAGAGTTTGGTTATTCCTCATCACCTCAGTGGTTGGACACGAGCCACTATACCCGAAAGTGTCCGCTTGTAGGTATTGATTGTTACTTAGCCAAAGTCGACTGCTCACGCAGTGCTTGCTGTCCCATCCATGAGCCGCGCTCTGCTGTCGCCAGGCGGGTGGCTTCGATCCCACACCTGCGCCATCGCTTTTGCAAAGGCAAGACTGAAAATATAGTTCCTTTAACCTCGCAACTTTAGTGCAACAAAGAAGCTTCCAATTCTGTGGCAGACTGTGCTGAGGCTTATTTGGGCCAGACTAGCACCAGTACACATCTGCAAAGTCACGAATATTCCAACTTGATATCATTTCATGACCCCTTTAAAGCTGGTTCACATATATTTGCATCATAATGTGATAGACTGCGCTGTTGGTGACCGCATAAAAGAAAACACTCCTGGCTGCCATCTAGCCCTTAAGTGCTTCCCACCTGCACATTCTTTACGCATTGTTGTTCCAACGTGAGCTCAAAATAATTCTGACAATGTTGAGAAGCAACTTTCAGTCTAGTTATTGAAGAGCTCCAGGGCTGCCAGATGGCACTAGTGTGCAAGTGCGTGCACCAGCTGTGGGTGCTCAGAAGCGCAACGCAATCGATATCACTCTCGACTCAGATGTCGCCCTTCGCGAGTCTTGCAGCAAGCAGACGGTGGCACGGTGCACGAAATGCCACTGCAAATGACGACGAATAGCTCACCATCCATCCGGAGGGGATTCCGCCGAACGGTGGCCGACCCCGGCACGGCCGCCTTCTCGTCACAACTGTGCCGCCACCACGTCGACCGGGAAGGTGGATCTGAACATTGTTCCTCTTTGCCTTCTCCAGCAGACTGTTCACAATCGTTGTCTGTCGCTGTCGTACAGCGAGCTCCCAATCTGCACGACCACCGAAGGCAAAATATGCTTGTAATGCTGCCCGATTCCAAAATTGGGATCTGCGAAATGAATTAATTGCTAGCGCCGCCTCCAATCTAGGGTACCGTTAACTAAAATAAGGTAGTGAGCTGGCCAGCTGGTTGACTTTATGCATGATGGGAAACAGCTCAGAAACACGGACTACTACAGGGAAACATACACGACAGACAGGACCTGTCGTGTAGTGTCTTCGAGTCCGTGTTTTCTGAGCTGTTTCCCCATCATGTACCGTAAACTATACTTTATTTTCGCGAATTTCGCGACTTTTAAAAACACTGCAAAGAATAGATCCCGCAAATATATTAACTTATAATAATGAGTATGTAGCACAATCCTCCAAATCAAAAAATTCTGTAGATCGCAAAATATTCCTAAACTGACTTCGCGAAATCTTTGAGTTACTGAGAGGGCGTAAAGTAAAGTTGCCCACATGTATGCTCAAATCTTTCTGGGGTGGAAACAGCTTCATTAAACTGCAGCTTGTGTACGATTCCACATCGACCAGGATTGATGCGCACGCAGTGGAGGCTTCGCGTACCATTTTGTTGGCACCGCAGCCGCCCGTTATCTGGGCCGAGTGAAATCGAGGCCTCGTAGCATGCATGCTGCACCTATTGTAGCACCATAGTCCTCGGAACAAACTCAAGTGATAAATCTTGTCCAGAAAATGGAGGCATTTTGACAATTTCTCCACCATTAAGAAACAGGGAGAGACAACTTATTAGACGTGAATAACTGTGCCCGTTCGGCTACCTTAGCTGCTTACTGCTGCGACGGCACCTAGGTAATGCCTTTCATACTCCGCTCACCCTACGCAGACGCTATGCAAACTCTACGCCTTCTCTTGCCACGGATCACGACTCGCCATCTCACTCGCACGTTTGGGCCGAGTGGGACGGTGAGGCAGCCTGCACTGGATCAGGGAGCTCTGCAATTCCCCCCGCGACCGGGCCGGGTATAGGGGTGGAAACAACGTACAAAGACTGCGTTTTGCCTCGCCTGTGCCACGGCATTTGCAAGGAGTTAGTGTGCGAGAAGAAGTCAACCAAGTAGCGCCGCATCACTCAGTAGCCTTCCCAGTGCAAAGGAAAGCCTACGGTGGCGCGTTTTACAGTGTCGGTTAGTTGCTGGCGCCTCACGACTGAGCCCATTCGTGTTGCATCCGCGACACCCCTACAGAATTGGCGAATCTTCGCTGGCAGTGTCAGCAATACCTGCATGTTCTCGTGACCTCGAGGAAGGTGAAAGCCATTCCTCCGCTCAATGATCATCTCGTCTCACCTTGTCGCAAGGCATGTTCTCAATCAGCTGGATCTTTGTCCTTTCACTTTGGCTCTGTCGTAACACGAAAGAGCTGAAATGACCACGTCAGCTGTGGACCGACACTCCTAGGAGCTCTGACAACTCACTCCTCACCCTCCCAGGATGGCGAGGAACCGGCCGGGACGGATTATCCCAAGGCCTTGGGCGCTGAAGTACTCCAGCCTCTTTTCATCAACAGTCCAGCTGCCCTCTGTGCGAGCTTGACGCTCAACCATCGAGCTGCACCAGAGCAAATTTCACGATGTTATTGCTATAGATTTTCAAGGTCTCAGTGTGGCTGCACACTAGAGACTGCAGACAAGAGCACACCAAGTACTCAGGGATCAGAGGACTAGCAAGCAGATGTCCTGAGTGTGCACTACTCACAAGCGAACTTCCACATTAACTCTACGTGCTAAATTTAAGGTGAACTTTATGTTAATAGCACACTGTGTCTTCTTTCTCTAGACCTTTGTCTCCCTGGAGGTTTCAGTATTCTTGCAATGGTACCAACCAGCCCATCTTCCTATCTTACTTGCAACACACCTTCAGCCCAACAACACTCTCCTTGTGTGTGATATATGTAACCAGTTCCATACCCAAAAAAAAAAAAGAAATTGGCTAGCATGTTTGAT
>JAZHYW010031814.1:0-65963 GCA_037355805.1 Ixodes ricinus
CTTGAAATAAAGTCACTATTTTTTATTCAGTACATAAGGTGAATATCCAAAGACAGACCTGAAAACGTTGAGGAAAAACACGTGAAAACAAAAGCACTAGAGCGTACTCGATTTTCGTATCACATGATAAACAGGGGAAGGCCACTACAGAGGAAAGAGCGGCTGTGTAGAAACCTAGCTGCTATTAACCCGTCCACGACAGCCTCCACATGAACTACTACACAATCATGATTTTTTCCGGTTTTTATCAAAAAAGAAAGGATAGAGGAGCGTGCCTATAAAAATATCTGTTAAAATGATGGCAGGCACAAAAAATGGTGGTGCGTTTCCTAGTCGGGTTCGCTATGGACGTAGCGGTAAAGACATAACAATAACAGGGTCCTGACCGTCAGCCGCTTTGGTGGGGTAACCTACGATATCCCACCAACTGCATTCCTAGACAACCTGCAAGGAACTTTTGGAAACCGTGTCAAATGTGTGCGGGAGTCAGCGTTATTCCTGCACAAAACTTCATTCGAAATATACTACGTACGCTCCTCTTTATCTAGCTGTACTCCATAAATATTTTGAAAGATTCGTTTGTGTTGATTCGTGGCCTGAAGGTTTCCTCTCACCTCCGTTCTTTGTTCAGCTTAGGCTCGAAGACGGGCATGATACTGCGAAGTCTTTGTCAATGCAGAGCTCAATTGAAAACCGCAATTTAAACTGCTAAATTTAAACGCGCGAAATGTCGTCCTCAAAGTAGCGGAATTGGCAACCATATTTTTGGCATTAGATCCCTAAATAACTGTAATAACGGAAACTGGGTTACACAGCCAAATACAAGATAATGAGTTTTTCCTAAAAGGTTCTAATGTTTTCCGATGTGATCGCGGCTCTGGAGGGGGATGAGTTGCCCTACTCGTGAAAGACAATCTTGCATGTACATTTATTTAGCACGGCTATGATTGCGCAATGATTCGGGTTTCCGCTGTTCGTGTTGCCAATCATTCCTCCTAGGCGGATTATACACGTGTGCTCAAGCAAGTACTGGCGTTTTTACGAGTATATCGGGCTTTGTTCAGCCCAAATTAAATCTTTTTTCATGTGTTATATTGATTGGCGACTTTAATGTGTCAGTTATTGACTGGAACAATGTTGTCACTAAGGGCAGCTGCGAGCACTCGAGGCTACTTGTTGACATCGCGTTTGGTAATAACTTGAGCAAAGTAATAAAATATCCCAAGCGCAGGTGAAATGACAGCAAATATGTACTTCATCTTTTTTTTATCTGAGTCCTTACCCAAAATTATTGTGTATGTGCCAGTGTTGGAGGTAACGCGTTACTAGTAACGACGTTACTGGTAACGCGTTACATTTTTCGCTAACGCAGTAACGTACTCGTTAGTATTCTGAATGACTAACGAGTAAAGTATTTTCGTTACTTTTTTACGGTATCGGCTATCAAATTACGTTACTCATTACTCGTTACTTTTGACCAAAACTGGTGAAATACATTAGGTATTTGGGAAAAGGTCACGACGCCTGATCTAACGTTTAGAATAGCAATCTTGTGCATAAAACTGGACACGTTAGGGGATTTAAATTTAGGTCACTACGCTCAATGGGGGATCTAGCTTCTCTGCTCGAGGGGCAACTACTTGCGCTCGAGGACGCAATGCCCATGCAATGCCATTACTTGCTGCTAAGACTTCTGAACCTTCGATTTCCTAAAACGGTTGGTTTTCCACTTATCAGTCTATGTATTCACCCATTCATCTCAAAATCCTGCACAAGCTTATCGCTTCACGGAACCAGCATCCGTCACAGTCAACTTAAAAAAAAAAAAACTTTCTGACCTAAAAAGACATCCGTTGAAAGGCGACATTATCTCGCTTCTCGAAGGCGAAAAAACCTTCCATTTTTTTTTCTTTTTTTCATAGCGTCATTACCCACAAGGCTTGAACGAACGACTGCGTTACAGCCCCTCCCCTACCCTCCCTCCTCTTCCCCCTCTGCTTTGTGCAGCAGAGGTGGACACTGGACAGCGGGGGGGGGGGGGGGGTAGTGAGAGACATCCGTTTAAAACAGTGGACATAGTGGCGAAGCGATTTGCTCGATTCTCTAGTTACAAAACAAAACAAAAAAAAAAAACAACCTTTGTGGAATTTTTTACTCTCGCTTTCCCCCTCGCTGCCTGAAAGTTCCTGACCCACTTTTGTACACAGAAGAATCTTTCGCTTGATTAGTCTTTACTTCCATAATGTCATAATAAAAAAATAAAAAAGTTTTAAACCTAGAAAGAGAACTTACAAACACGAAACATTTTTTTTTCCGGAAAAGGAAGAGTTATTGCTGGTAAGAGGCAGCAAGTGATTATAACCAGTGTGCTGTTAACCGGTGTCCCGTTCTACATAGTGAAGTAAATCAGTCTCTGGTAATAGTACGAATCCGACTGTTACTAAAACTGGCGTAAAGATGAGGGGTGTTGTTTGGCTGGTTGTGTTCCAGCAGTCCCCGTTCGCATGCCGCCAAACATTCGTACTCGAACACAGAAGTAACGTAAAAGTAACGTTCGTTATTTTTGAAAAGTAACGGTAACGGTATATCGTTACGTTTGTAAAAAAGTAACGTAGCTCAATAACGCGTTAATTTTTACCAAACTAACGAGTAACGCTATTTCGTTACTTTTTTCGGTAACGGGCACAACACTGGTATGTGCCAATCGAGGACGGTATATCGGATCCTTCGATAGTGGTCGGTGACTTATCACACTTTCAAAGTACGCGTAGTAAAAATCAGCTGAAACGGTATCATGATTCCACTCGGGCAAATGACGTAGACATTCTTGATTGTGGTGCCTTTTGTTTTGGCGCAGTTCCTAACCATTTTGATTTTTACAAGATTTATTTTGAGGAGGAGGGGAAGTAAGAATTCTGAAACCATCTTCCTTGGTAGAGTCCTGGACTAGTGGTCTCCAGGTGGCTGTCTTATAATTATGTAGCAGCTACAGCATTTCACGTGCAATCAGGCTTACGTCATAGGGAAGAAGTGGGACGTCGAAATTCATAAAATCGTCAATCCCTGGCACGGACATACCAGAATAAGAAAAAAAAAATTAAAAAACTTCCCGACTTAGTAGCTCTACTCAACGTCGAGATGTGCTCCTATAGATGTCCTAGCTATTGTTCATGACAAACAGAGAGTGACTACACAGTTAATGACTCGTCTATAGAAATGTGCTAATCTCCGAAGGATGGGCCTATAGGTCGTAGGACGACAAATGAGCTTCCTTGAACGACAAGATAATTTTTTGTAAGGGTAGTTTGTTCTCTGTGTTAACGTGTATGCTTTGTCTTTTACTGTTTATTTTTCTAAAAAAAATCACTGCAAATTTATGTTGTCGACCGGGCCGGATGTCAAAGCACGAGTAGAAACAAACTATAGTCGGTTACAAGTCAAGAAGGTAGGAGAAGCTCGTCCCATAATCATGATGTGACCGTTTGAAATCCATCCATGCATCCCTATTGAAAATTCTCATTTGTATGAGAAATTTCTCGTGTCCAATAAACACATATGAATCATACAAGATATATAAGAACATATAAAAACCATATAAGAACTATATAAGAACTACATAAGAAGTATATAAGATATATAAGAACATACAAGCACCAGATAAGAAACGTATGAGAAGTTTCTTATAAGCTTCTCATATGGTTCTTATATATCTTATATAATTCTTATATAATTCTTATATAGTTCTTATATAGTTCTTATATGTTCTTATATATCTTGTATGATTCATATGTGTTTATTGGACATAAGAAATTTCTCATTCAAATGACTTTTTTCACTAGGGCACTGTCGAAAGAGTAGTTCCCTGGAATACCACTTGCCACTTGTTCCACTTCAATGAATAATAATGTCTACAGAGTAATGCCAACATGCCTCCCCCCACCCCTTTTTTTAAGAAAGCGATCTTTGTATTCATCGCAGAGGAAACCGAGCCCCTGAAAGTGGTCTTTGCATCCACGGAAGGGGAACCTAATCCTCAAAGTCGTTTTTGTTTCCATCGGGAACAAAAACGACTTCTAGTCTCCTCTCGCGGCTTCCACAACGCCAAGTCAAGGTCGAAAGATAAAGCAAATATTCAAAGCAAGGCAAAACTCTTTTCGCGCGTTGGCCACGACGTCACGGAAACGATGGGACGCAATTGAATGGGGAGGTGGCGGAGGGATATTTGATTCCCTTTGAGCGGCATTTGACGCTACCTTCTTGACTTGTAACTTACTATAGCATTGATTAATTACACAAAATTCTCTACTTAACTTTTGAGCTGTTTTAAGTTGGCCAGTTTCAATTGGAGATTTTCAGCTCGTCTCTAATGTTGGCGAAATCAGTGTCTAGATTATAGTAACAAAAATTCTACTTCGGTTATGTAGTTTAACTTTTTGACAGCTGCGGCGGTCCCAAACCGATACTAAGACAACAAAAAGAGCAACGAACACAAAAAAGACAGCCCCCGTAGGCGGAATGCGAGTGTCGCGTGGATCTGACAAGCGTTGCTGTGAGCACGTGACCAAAAGGTTTCAATCCTTGAGTGATCGTCTCGCGGCATTGCGTGCGTCGGTCGTTGTCTGTTCTCTCAAAAGAGCTGAAATTGATTGATTTCGTTCAAGGTTCTTCTGCATCAGCACAAACACGGTACTGCTAGAGGTACTTTTTTCTCTGCGAACACAGAACCACCCTTGCCCATTTTTCCTTCAGACAACGGACTGCGCGAGAAAGCACGAACATGTAGGGTAAGGTGAGCTGCACTTTAACACAGAAAAAGCTGGGCGTTTTCAGATAAGATCGAACAACCATGTCCGATGGCCAATTTTAATTTTAATGAAAAAAATATTTTGCTGATTCCATGCCCAAAGAAATAAAACCAATCCTTGTTTAAAAAAAAGTGTCTTTGCGAAAAACATTTGCAAGCACTCTCTCAGTCACGTGCGCGTTTTGCGTATCGCGCGATGTTGACATTTCAGACGGCTTTTCCAAAGAAGCTTTATTGGCTACGGGTCTAGAAATACTTACTAGCAAATTAGGCACAGGAAGGATAAACAAAAAGTATTATTCACTAAATGTTCAATTGGTTATTTTGAAAAAAAAAATTGCAGACACGGCACAATGCGCAATAACGCTGTGGTTTAAGGTTTTTTTTTGTATCTATAAAACCTAAGGTCTTCAAACTTTGCCAGTGTGTTGCATTGTATAAAGCGCATCCTTGCATATAATATTGTTGTCCTGGTTAGCGGTAGAAATTTACAAGAATCGCTCACAATGGGGCCTTTACCTAAAAATGCATAATTTTTAAAATCATTAAAAAATGTAACCTTTAATATTTGTTAAACACTCTGAATTAACGTTTTTAATATGTACTAACAAAGTGTGCAAAAACATAATGAAATATCTGTGTGGCTTTGAAGTTATAAAGCGAGACATGTGGCCAAATTGACACTACCGCGGTTGCCATATATGGGGCCTGCACATACCCGTTCTTGAAAATTTTAATATTAATAAAAAAATGTAAAAATGCTACGGGTTGGCCAGGAATAGGCGAAGTGACAGCAAAGCAGAGTTGTACGTAATCCGTTACAAGTAACGAAATTACTTGTAATCCCTTACATTTATCGGTAATTTAGTAACGGAATAATTACATATTTTCTTAAATAATTTTAAAGTAATTCCCTTACATTTTTTACGTAACGCATTCCTTGTAATCCATTACATTTTTTGAAGACCAGCCCCCCCCCCCCTTCCCTTTAACGAAAATGTCGTTTTCATTTTGGTAAAGTTCACCACAATGACACTGTCAGCGCAAAGGGAGGCTTAACACTCTTCAGTTCCACAAAGCCTTTTTTTTGCAACATCAAGCCCCTTAATTTATTTTTTAGACCATAACACCAATGTCAAAAGATCCAAATAAACATTTCTAGAAAAAAAGGCGGGGGAAGTTATAACCGCTTTTTTTGTTTGTCTGTTTTTTGTTTGCGATCGAACGCGGGCAGAGGAAGACACCAAATGATTGTATGCCTCTTCGAGAAGCTCAAGGCGGTAAGTGCACAGACAAGAATTAACAATGTCCTTCTCGGTTATAGTGACTAGGACCATTTTTATAATGTCACAACACGAGACAATGCTCCGTCTACCCTAAAATACACTAAAAGAGATGTGATAATATGTGAAGGTATTATTGCCACGAGCATCGTCGTTCGTCGATGCAGACTTGTCATCTTCTCTTAGAAAACAGGATGTATTTTTTTCTGCTCCTTTCACCTTATTTGACCCTGTTTTACAAGCTGCTTACTCTTTTGTAGTCCAACTTCTAGGCTTGGCCCAGTTTATTTGTGAATTCCAGCAAGGTTATCTGCATCTCAGTTGCCCTTTTTGTGAGTCAGCTTTGTGCGAACACTTCGAAAATGGTAATAGGCTACCTTTTTCTTCTTTCTGTTTTTACCCCAGCAGGACGCGTCTTATCACAAGCAGATATTTTTACAAATAAAACATAATGATGGCTGATGTAGACTTGATATTCTGGGTTTGAGGGGAGAGTGAAACTCGTGCGGCTTACTTAGTTTTCTGCCCTTCGCTGCCCGTGGCATCAGCGGACGTCTATCTGGAGAACACCAGAGTAAACTGCAGTCGGTCCGCGCTCCGTGCGTTTTTGAATGGCACCAAGATCGGTACACATGGCAAACGTGTGTTTACATTTCCTTGTTTTAACCGACGTTCCAATTAATTGTTGTTATAAGTGTCCTGTTTTTTTGTTTTTTTTGCGGATTACTTGTATTTAAATATTGAAAACTTTTTCGTATTCCCCAACGTCTCAACCGAGGCTCGACCTGTTCAAAACCAAAGGAAGAAGAATATCGAGCCAAACCTCATTTATTATTTAATTATCACCTTACTGTTACCAACTCCATTAAAACTCTCGAATATCAGGCAACGGCTGCAGCGACGAAGCTTTGCTTTATCTTCGAGGTAAATAGTACTTCCATTGCTTCGTTGAAGAAGTTAAATGCAGAGCATAAAACATTCGTGAGGCACAATATGGCACTTCCACCCAGTGCCTCATTTCAAATGGTGTTCAGCGTAGCAGTCGACATATTGAGTAAGAAATAACGCAAAATGTCTGACGAGACTTTCGAGAGTCAGCTGTTGCTCAAAATACTCAAGGTTAATAAATAGGACAGATGGCAACAACAAGAACTTGACTAACCTTCTTCCCTTTGTTTAATTGAGGAAAATACTATTGAAAGTAACGCCACGAAAGTAACGGATTACTTTTGGGGGTAACGGTCACTTACTTTTATGGGAGGGTAATTGTAATTGTAATAAATTACAATTTCTCGTTGAGTAATTGCAAATGTAATTCCTTACCATTTTTCAGTAACGTGTACAAGTCTGCAGCACAGAGGTGGACGGTAGATTTGAAAGAAAAATTCCTAATACATTTTCGTACAACCGACCCAAAAATGCCCATGCGCCGGAGCGATCGAGCCGCGCCGCCCTGTAACATGTTTCGCGGTGCCTGTTCCAACTGCCGGTGTGTAGCGTCTCCGTCTACGCGACGTAAAGGAAGCAACCGGAGCGACCTTGCAAACAGATCAGCCTACAACCTTGGCGTTATCATGACATAGCAGGTAGGGCGCGGCAGATCCTGAATCTGCGCCACCTGTGAGCGCCAATAGATCCGCCGCCGTGGAGGGCCGCACGACGCGTAGAAAATATACATACCTAAAAAAAGGAAAAAAATCGTGTTTGATTGAGACTCTTTGTAACTTAATTTATATGAAAACGGTTCGGAAAATTGCGAAATCCATTTTTGTATGCTCATCTGACTTACGTCAGCGATAGTGCAGCAAGCCATTTTAAAAACACATACTATCTACACGATTTACAGAGCAACAAGTACATGTCAGCGAAGCGGATTGTTTTCGCAACTGGACATGGCAAGAGTGCCTGCGATGGAATAGGGGTCGTGTCAAGAACCAGGCAACGTTGTACAATCTCCGACGGCCCACCACATCGGTGATCAAGTCGGCGTCAGAGATGGTTACCTCATTGAACACCAAACTGCCCAAAGCGAAACTGATCCACCTCCCGAAAGCTGACGTCATAGAGTTCAGGGACATTAAAGAAAAAGAGTGGAACTCCGTTTCCGTTGTGCGTGGAATTCAGTGCTGTCACTTGGGGCAGTGTACGCGGTCCGACACTTTGCAACCACAGCTGTTTTATCAAGAACAGTAGAAGCAGAAAATATAGATCTTTGAGAGTGAAGTCTCCCATGGCTGCGAAAAACAGATCAAAGTCGCGAGCTTGCGGTGCATTGATCGTTACCGGCAAAACTGGAAAAAAATGTTCCTCCTCGCAGTGCCAGAGAGCGCCGTGACCGACTCACGTCCTCGTCCGGCGGAAAGAATGCACGCGACATGCCCCGAATGTGCGCACAAGATCTTGATTAGTTAAACTTGTTTCAATTGTACTACTTTAAACCTGTGTTCTTTCTTAACACCATTTAAACCTGGTCCTCAGCAGCCCAGCCTCCCTACGTAGGGTAGGCTCAGCAATTAATTAATCCATGAAATTTGTATTCGAATTGTTGACTTGTGGTTCAAACTCACCTATAATTTTTTGTATGAATTCTTATTTTTCATGAACTCCTGTCACCGTGCTTTCTGTTCACAGACTTCCTACATTTTTCGACTCTTTCTTGCCCTTGTTTGAAATCGGTAACGTAATATCATTATCTACTCCCGTTACGGCAATTGTGTACATTTAGCGCTCTGTAAAACCAAAAATACAAAAATATTGCAAAGAATTTTTAAAAGACCTGGTAAAACAGATTATTAGCCTTAATCTGTGAAAAGACTAAGAAAAATTAAGTTGGCCTTCATCTTCAGCTAATTTTCCAATTATTGCAAAATCGGTAACCTGTCTACATCTCAGTGTGTTTCATTTTTTAGAAAAGTTATCGTTTTATGTTCTTATGACAATTTAGGCGAATATAGAGCAAACGCGCCGAAGTCGTGTTATAAAATTTAAATTTCAAGTCTTTTAATATCCAGATCGATAAAGCTCTGAATTGCTTCGTAATCGAAAATGCATGTTTACCTTCTTTTATTTTATGCACAGTCTCTGCACAAAATATACTAAAGCTAAGGCGACAACAGTTTTTCTTTTATAAATACTCAGAAAGACGGTTTCACGGAAGTCGCAAAAACGTGATCGTATACCGACATCGACTTTGTTTTAGTTTCTCAAAAGAAATTTTATTTTCCGCAAAAAAAAGTTTGAATATGTTATTGCGGTTGCACAAGAAGTAAAATATATATTTTGGTAAATATTAAAAAAGAAATGTCGACCGGACATGGTCGTTCGATCCTATTTGAAAACTCTCAATACAGACAATCTCAGTCAATCGGAATGATATTTTTTCTATAAGTGTCTTTATTTTCTACGCATTGTGCGACCCTCCACGGTGGCGGATCCATTTGCGCTCACAGGCGGCGCAGGTTCAGGTTCTGCCGTGCCCTACCTCCTATATCATGTTACCGCCAAGGTTGTAGGCAAATATGTTTGCATAGTCGCTCCTGTTGCTTCCTTCATGTCGCTTAGACGGAGACGATATACGCCGGCTGATGATACAGGTACCGCGAAGGATGTTACGGGGTGGTTTGCCTGGATCGCTCTGGCCCATGGGCATTTTTGTGTCGGTTGTATGAAGATATATTTGGAATTCTCCCTTCAAAATTACCGTCCACCTCTTTGCTGTCAACCTTATTTTCCTCACCACCACGTAGCATTTTCACGCACCGCCCCATTTATGGCAACAGCGTTGGCGTCAATTTTAGCCATATTTCTCACTTTATAACTTCAAAGCCAGACAAATATTGCATTATTTTTTTGCAGATTATGTTAGTACATATTATAAAAGTTAATTTTGGAGAGTAGAAAGAAAATTAAAGGTAACCCTTTTTTAAATGATTTTCAAAATAATGCATTCTTAGTTAAATGCATTAAATGAATGTGTGAGCAGTTCTTGTAAATTTCTCCCGCTAACCAGGACAACGCTATGTCATGCCCAGATGAACTATATACAGGGCAACACACAGGAAAGCTTTTAAGACAAGCTTTTGTTTCACAAAATAACCACCCTAATACTTTATGATTAATACTTTTTGTGAATCCCTCCTGTACGTAATTCGTAAGCAAATATTTCTTTTCTAGACCCATAACCAGAACAGTTCTTTTGGGATAGCCGTGCGAATCGTCAACATCGGGAATGAGAAAAGCGCACACTTTACTGAGAGGGTGCTTACAATTTTTTTCTCGTAAAGACACTTCTTTTTTTAAAACAAGGATTGGTTTTATTTTTTAGGCACAACGCCATCAAAATTTATTCTTTTCATCAACATTAAATATGGTCATTGGACATGGTTGTTCGATCTTATATGAAAATGCCCAGCTGCATGCGGCTCACGAGCCGCAGCTTGGTCACTCCTGCCCTACATACTGAACAGGTTAACAGTCATATTCATGTAAAAAGGGTGTATTTTCAAACTCACGCCACTCTAATTCCTTTTTCGCAATTTTTAGCACTGATTCGTGTACGAAGGGTGTACATGAGGATTTACAACTCACATTCACCCTTCATACACCCTACATGTACCGGTGGTAATTGAAATGATGTTAAAAATGTGTACGTGCTTCGGCGCACATCCTTCACTAAGACGATGCGAAAAGGGTGGAATTGTGATCCTGTCGAATACACCCATACTTTTACAGTTGTAATCGCCAGGTCTCTACAAATAGCTATGTGGCGTTAGGACTATCACAGATTTGATAGCGTGTTTGTCCTTATCAAGATGCATGGGTAGCAATCAGTTCTTCCGCAACCCACAAATTCTACACAGCATCCACTTAGTCGCCATGGCGAAAGCGTATGCATCCAACCAACCAGCAACAAGGCAAGCATAGTTAACAACCACTTTCCCCCATGTAGCCACCATCATGGGCTTCTCTGTCATCTGGAGATATTATTTTCTTCCGCCTTTACATAACTATCAACAGTGAAACCAAAAATTCAGGAGTGAAAGTATTTTTTTCGAAGACAAACAAAATACCCAAATGAAAAATACACTAGGCAATCCTGGTTTGACATCAGAGAATCCTGGTGTTACACCAGAATATCTGGTGTGCCCACCAGCAATTCTGGTGTATCGAGCACACCAGCCTGATGTGCTCACCAGAAATGCTGGTGTACCCGCACATCAGCCTGATGGGTACACCAAGAGAGTCTGGTGTAACACCACAAGGGCTCATGTGCCCACCAGGCAGCTTTGTGTGCACACCACACAGTTTGATGTGACACCAGAGTTGTGTTTTTGTTGACTATTTCCCCATCCGCGAGCGTGTTTTCTATTAGTTTGTGTGCCGCCCCGTCCCCCGACGGGGTGCCTTGTTTCCTCCCGTCTTGGTGGTCGCCGCAGACCCCGCGGCGGGCTACTTTGTGCTCAAGAAGTGTCCCCCTCGTCCCGAGCACTTTCCTGGGTGGCCTTGAGCAGCTTGGTGCGCTCGTCGGCTCACCTCTTCGAGGGTTTCTCTTTCCCTTTCCGCCGGTAATCTTGTTTAAGTTTAAAAATAAAGAAGTCTTCTTTGAGAGTCGAAGCCGAAAAGATGTGTGTTGGTGCGCTTTCCTGACTTCCGACGAGCTTGGTTTGGTAGCAAAACAATAAAAAAAGCTGGTAATTATTACAGTTTTTGGTGCCGAAAACCGGGAATTAACGGCCAGATCATGCCTACTACGAGCGAGGAGGGCGTCGACCACCTGAAGCGAAAGAGGATTACCCTGCGAGCCGCCACAACAAAGATCATCAACGAGATTGGCGTTCTGCTGGCCACAGATCCAACCGACATCGGTGAGCTCGAAAAAACTTTGATATTCTTCTACTTGAAAAGGCACTGACACATCAAAATCATTTTTTTTATTATTATTCGAAACGATTGAAAACGGTGCCGGGACATTACCGTCGACATTCGAAACTGGGGACTTCAAAATTTGTGAATTAAAAAACAATTTCCAAATGCAGAATTTGAAGTTCCCGCGCGATCCCCGCCAGTGCACTCGGTCAAATTTTGCGGTCTCCTGCGACTCGCCTTTCTCTCGGACCTCCGCTGACCCGATGCGAGGAGGAGGCGACCTGGCGCGATAGAAGGGAGCCGGTGCGGGAAAAAAACGGTTTCTTCGCCGACGCGCCGATCTGCTCGAACGCCGCCCGCCAAGTTTTCTGAGAGAGGACACAAATCTAGGAAGGAACATTTCACCGAACTCTGATTTTCGGTATTTCAAAAAGAGGGGCCGTAGTGCGTTCGCAATTGCGTTAAAAAACATGTTTAACGATTGCCGTTATTAAATGGTATAGAAATGTCGCCTACAAAGCTTCTAAATTTCCTGATTTTTGACGTCATCGATCAAAAGAAGCAAGGAGGTAGCGGCGGGAGATTTAAACGCCATAAATAAAAAGGCGCACGCTCGCGCGGTAAAATTGTTTTCCGCGATGCGCTTTTTTTGCGTGTTTATGACTACAACTTGCGTCGTTTTAGACAATAAAAAAATACGACCTTTGGGCTGTCAGTGCCCCTTTAAGGAAGCTTCCTGAAAGAGCTGTACAAGAAAATCGAGCCATCTGTCGAATGTGATGCCTTAGAAGAGGATATGTCTGGCGCGGAGGGGTACGCGGAACGGATCAGCGTAACTAAGACACGAGTCAACCGCAAGCTGAAAGGCCAAGAATTGCAGAACGACAGGGCGTCCGGTTCTTCGACGCAGGGCAGTGGCTGCGGACAAACCCCAGTTGATCGCGGCTAACTCCCTACAACAGTAAAGCTTACGAAGTTTTTCTGTTGTGCTTTTGGCTTTTTTGTAATAAAGTAATATGACAGCAGAGTTGTTGTAAACTTATCATTGTACCCTTTTTTGTGAGTAAAGCAGCACCCAGTAACAGGTGCTCTGGTATCACACAACAACAAAACCTGATGTCCCACCAGAACACCAGATTGGTGTCACATCAGAACACCAGATTTCTGGTGTCACACCAACACACCAGATTTCTGGTGTCACACCAGAACACCAGGAAATGTCCCAATTCGCATCTGTGAAAAAGTCTGGTGTAACATCAAGTCACAGCAGCCCTCGGCCTGGTATATTTTGCACTAGGGTAGGTACCTATAAAAAATTAAAGACGTTTTCAAATTCGTAATGCGAAATTAGAGCGCCGCTCTTGAGGTATTTTGCTTCGAGATATGCTGTGCTGAACAATTTGAGAAAAAATATATATACCTACGAATATTGATTACTTCTCACATAATGGTTCTGCACATTCCTCCTCTTCCGTGTCCTTTTCCCCTTCGTATCCTCCTCCTCAGTATCCTCCCCTTCTCCTCTTCCTCCTCCACACCCTTCCCTCCTCCTCCGTACCCTCCTCTCCTCCTTTTGGATACCCTCCCCTCCTGCCACAGTTTCCCGCTAAATTTAGCTGGAAAATTTACGCAACGTGTTCGCAACACCAATCGAATTTCCGCACTAAATTTAGTGGGGGAAATGACGTCACATGGCTTCGTGTCATGTAACCTGTGAACAAATTCAGTTTCTCCGCTAGATTAAGCGGGAAAATTGACGTCACGGGATCTCAACAGCAATTTAATTTCCCACTAAATTTAGCGGGGAAACTGAATTGGTGTGTAGGTCTGTGACGTCCCATAATGCAACAATGCTCATTCAGTTTCCCCGTTATATTTAAGGGTAAAACTGTCGACATATGACCTCAACACCAATCCAGTCTCCCCACTAAATTTAGCGGGGAAACTGCGACGTCCCATAATGCAACTCGCGCGGTTACGCCGGCGGTGACGCCGACGGCGATGGAGACGGGGACGCCGCTCAACGCGGAAATGGCCGCCTATCAGCTGCGCTCTAGCTTTGCATCTATGTTTCGTTTCAGTTTGCAAGTCAAACGCAGCCGACGCTGCCGGCTAACAGGACCAATCAAGCAATGTCAAAAGCTAGTAACTGGGCCTTTTTTGTTTATGATTGGTTCAGCGATGAAGAAAAATCACGGTGGCATAGCTCGGCTATGCCAGGATATACGTAGCGTGAGCTTATGCGCACTAAATGAGAGGCGCTATCAAGCGGCTCCGGTGCAGCGACATACTTGGCTACTGCGCAACGGAGGCGCAAAGTTGGGCACGCGGCGGCGCCAGTGCGTGTACCGCGGCTATAACGTCACTCCTCTGGAATGCGCAGACCGGCGAGGCGCGCATGGTGGCGGCAGAGCGCGCGGCGGCGGCGGCTCCGGCGCGCCAGCTGTGCGCCGTGTGACGTCACTGCTCCTCGCGCAAGCGCAGCACGGCTCTTTGGGAGCCACGCGAATCTGCTCAACCTCGGCCAGTGTAGCTCACGCTACGAAAACACGTATACAGAAACATGACGAACACGACTAAGGGGGCCTTTGAACACGTATACAGAAACATGACGAATACGCTATGGTGGGCATTTGACTCTGTCCAATTGGTCCCACCGGCTCATAGCGCCGGCCAAGTCTGTACTTAAGCTGAAACTAGGTATACCCGGTAATCATTCCAGCCAGAACTCGGTGTCTGACGTCCTCCTTGGGCTCTCGTCTCCTCCTCTCCCTTAGTTTCTACCCGCATAGCAACTTCGCCGGTATTCATCGGTACGGTTTGTTCATCTGTTTATCTTGACAGTCACCAGAGCTTGAAAAACATTGTTGTGTCCCGAGCGTCCCGAGCACGCAAGTTTTGCTCCGCTGCCAATAAGATAGCGGTATTACCCGATAAGTACGCCAAGCAACGAACCACGAAACAATGTTTGCGCATAACAAGCCCCCTATGTTTGTCTTACGTTGTGAGCAATTGTACAAACATATATAATGATATCCATGGTTCTGTTTCACTGTGAACACGTTATTAATAAGATTGCTAAAAGTGGACCTTGCATTATTTCAAATTTGACCCTGAAGCTCACTGTGAAGCTCAACTCAGAATAATAAATATGTAGACATTCTAAATAGTATTCACTGGATACTTCGGTAATAAAAATACTAGCTTAAAAATTATTGGAAATATAGAACTAATTTCATCAATCCTATGTCCACAGCGTTTTTATCCAACTTGAAATTACGAATCGTTTTTACATTTTTGTTTTTCAAAACAATATTTTTTAGTAGCTCTCAAGCAACCGTATGCTATGTCGACGTTGTATCGGGCTTTCGTAAATTTGACCGACGCCGGGCTGCCACTGTGACGAAGGCACTGGGTACGTCGAAACAACTCGGTCAAGTGTATTCTGTGAATGCTTTGTTCGATGGATTCGTAAAATTTGATATATTTGTAAGAGACAAAACACGCAATCCAGTGAAAGATGAATGCCAGTTTCAACTGCCTTTTTAATCGAGTGTATTTTTAAATAAAACCTGAATTTTGCGTCTATTAACCCTCATGTAAAGCGTTAATGGCTTTATAACAATTTGTGCGTTTTGAATTGAGTGGGGCCGGAAGTTTGTTTTGGCGTTAGAGAGGTCGTCCAGTGGACCTGGGATGGTTGAGTTTCGATTCCGGAGAGGCTTCCAGTAAACACGGATACGAGAGACGAATGTGGCCGATCAATCAGTGTGGGTGGGCCAGAAGGTTATCCGAGTATGCTCACATGACTGGCCTACAAATATGGGGGTCAAAAAGTCTGTACTACCTTGAAAGCAAATTGACGGGTCGCCACCAATTTCTTTATAAGGTTTCTGTATTTTTTTAATGTTCTCCGACTACAACCCACCAGCTAGCCGCACTTTTGTATTAAATTGGAGAACGACCTGTTGAGACCAAAAATTTTGTTGTCTACTTAGAGTGGGTTCAACTCAACGGGCCATTACCATGGAATGAATAAAATATGCAACTGTTAGTGCCAGTTCAGAGTTACAAGCAAGAGGAGTAGTAAGCGTTGGACTTATAATTTCATTGTCGCCGAAGTTGGTTTAAAGAAGTTGCAGCGGCAATAATTCCCCAAGCGTATTTAATTTTTCCTGTGAGAGGTAGTTTGTTTTACCAGTAAACATACTCAACGTATAGCAACAGACAGCTACACAGTTCGTGCGGAACACCTGGATTATGTTTTCGCTCTGAGTCAACATTTAACTACGACGTTTTGACAAGAAGGATAGGTCTATGCGCAGAATTTGTTCCATTTGTCATAAAAATGTGACTTCATGAACACGACCCTGTCACATATATAAAGCGAATGCAATCCATTGTATGTTTTTGCCGCGAAGCATTGCGATCCTGGAATGCAGAGGCCTCTCAACTCGTCAGGAGAGGGAGGCAAGGGGGGTGTACAGAAAGAGAGATAAGAGAGGAGAGGAAGAAGAAGGAGGGTTCAATGTGATTATGAGAGAGTTGAGGAAATTAATCTCCTCCTGACTCGTATGTTCTTCAAATTTCTGAAATGTCGGGGATGGAGCCGAAGAGGGTTGGGGTGGAGGGGGGGGGTTGGTCGATCGCCTTCCTGATTCTTTCTCCCCCTGTAAAACGTCACTGCTGGAACGTGTTTTGATCTAGAATTTACTGTGATTTTATAATGTGTGATCCGGTGTTATCTTTAAAGCTTTAGCATCCTTCGAAGAACAGCGCGTGCACAATACTATGTTGTAAATTGTTTAGGGTTTCTGAACGGAGCTGTCATAACAGTATAGGCCATTGCGGTGATGTAGGTGGGTCCTTTGGAACAGTAAATGTTCAAGTATCGAGCATAATTGAAGATGGAAGAATATTGACGCGTTTCTATATTGATAATCAAAAAACAAATCAAAGCTGATAACAAAATAAAGACACTGATATCACTTCATACAAATAGCTACGAGCGAGCTTTGGAGCGCGTGATACAGTTGTGTTTTAGAAACGGACAAATAACACTCTGAAGACAGCCTTATTATGAACAAAATGTTAGGGCGCAAACGAGCTGGTGTACATTGCACATGGTTGAAAAAACCCCGAGACTGCGGGTAAACGACACAACACTAAAAGTCTCAATAGAGACTTTTTAGTGTTGTGTCGTTTACCCGCAGTCTCGGGGTTTTTTCAACCATGAGCCTTATTATACTCGTTTTCCCATCAAGAAATTTTTTTGTTTTACGCATTATGAAGGAATATGAGTGAGTCGTTTTGACTCGAACGGTTCGACCCCGAACAATTCGCCGACGCCATAAGCCTGCGCGCGGAAATTGCGAGGGAACTCGGGAACCGTTCAACCTAATCGTTACAATTTTCTGAGCGTGAACTACCGAGCAGGAAGAAGACTCAAAGCCTTTTAACAGGGAGGATGGTGCACGAGAATCTTAAGGCAGTTCAAAGAAGCAGCTGCGGTTTCGTCTCGAATCAAAACGTTAATCTACGAATGATTTGCCGACGCCATTGGGTATAACATATTCCATACAAAGGAAAACGAAAATTTCACCATCTTGCCGTCCATTTGGCCGCACCGGAGGCCGCCATCGGAGTGCTGAGATTTCAGGTGGTGTACTTGAATAAACGCACAAAACTCGTAAATATCGCATTGAAGTTCATTTCATGAGTTTTCTTTTCACTCTAGTTATTCAAAAACTACCCGCGACCGGTGTCGTACAAACTCATACTAAAATTGGGTAATTTTCTTTAAGAGCTCTGAAAACAAACATCTAACACCGTCAAACATGCATTTCCAGAACCACATGCCAATGCTTGGAAGTGAGTAGGATAAGAATTGAACTTACAAGTTCGATTGGAGCTTATTCCATTTTCCGTCGTTGTATATTAAGGGTGAAAGGGGGGGGATAGTTTTGAAATGGATATGCCGTTGACGAAACTCAGAGCTGTCTGTTTGAACTGTCTTGAGCCGAGGTTCAAACCGACAATTTTATCGGTTCGGTTCGGGTTCGGGTTCACGGCTTTCGGTTCAGTTCCGGTCCAGTTCTGGGAGCAAACAATAACGGTTTAAACCGGTTCGAACCGGTTTGAACCGCTGGATTCAAAAATATATTTTCCGTGTTGTTCTGGAAATAGGGACTATTTACGGCGTGAAACGACTAACTACATAATTTATTCTATTAAAAAAAATCTAAAAAACAAAGTTTCGCGTAGTGTTGGGCTTTTCTTCGAGCGAACGGCACTGTTTTTAAGAAGTTCAACTTGAATTCTCCTGGAAGTGCAAAAGTAGTGCATCATTGCTTTTTGTTCGTGAAACGTTTCTTATCCCTAAAGTTAATGGTATATACTTTCTAAATAATGTTAAAAAGTTAGTTATGTTATCTATAAACAAAATCCACAACTCGAGGCAAACTTCACCGTGTATATTGGACCGAAGCGCTGACGTCAGCACGCATCACCCTCTTCCCGCCACCGGCCTATGCGACGACACGATACCTTCTCACCACCCCACTCGTCTCGCAACGTCATGCTTGGCCCTGACACACGGAGTGAAACCGGCGAGTTTTCGTGAAAACGAGCGTTCTAATTAAAACGCGATAAAAACCGAAGCTTAATACTCCGATTTCATAGATGCAAAAGGCGTACCTAGTGGTTGGTGAATTTAATTTAACTTACTAAATACATTGCTGTCAATAAGTGTACTGGATTGCACAACTATATACTAGATCTTGTATAAAACATAGCAGCGAAAATCTTATGAAGGGATTGCTGTAATAATAAATAAAAATACAAAATTAGTCAAGAAAAGTTTACACAACTTAAGCATCTTTCTGTGCTTCTAGAATATTCGCGAAATGCCTAGCGTGAACCTACAGAGCTTGCGAAGATTTTGACATGTGAAAGGAGCAAAGCGGAAAGAAAGTTTAAGAAATCGCTTATGTTTTAACGCTTCTTTGTACGTTTTAGGCTTGAACGAAATTAGTAAAATGCGTTGAAAGACGAATTTATTTTACTCCTTGGAAAGTGGGCAACAACTTTTTCCACAGTTTGATTTAAACAGCAGTCGAGGATAAGACGAAAAAAGAAATGTGAAGTATATTCACATAATACTGCTCTGAAGCTGAAAAGTAGCGATGGCGTATTGCCACGCACGGAGGCTGGCCAAGTAGGGAGCGCGGCCGTGGCCTGTCATCGTTCTTGCCTCCCACGCGAAGAGCCAGGGCTCGATTCCTGGGAGCGACGCGTCCTTTATTTATTGTTGCAATTTAGTGTTCCGTTAAATCCAGAATGTGGCTTGTCCGAGGTCCGAATGTCTCTACGCGACGTACCTTCTAAGCCGATTGTTCCAGAATCCCATACGTGTACATAAGGGGCTCCGCGTGCCGAGCCGCAGTCAGTCTCGCCCGAGCGTTCGAATCCTGCTGTTACGCCGACTTTGACATCCGCGGCGCTCTGTTGTTATCGAACTGTTTCCTTTTTGTTTCGGCCCCAAGATCGCCCCATTAAACGTTTCAGTTTCCTCAGTTACTTCTTGTTCGTCACCTCGTCATTCGTGAGAGTTTGGTAGAGGTGCAGGTTAATGCACGTCGGATCTGTTCAGCGCACCCCTCCGAAGGCCCACAGTACAAGTCCGACACCAGGCCCACAAGAACCCAACGAAGAACAGACCGAGACCCGATCAAGTCGCCGCATCCAAGGCCTACCACCGTAATTGGGACTTTTATCCTAGAGCGCGAAGACCAAGACGACGACGATGTCCCATGAGAATACGTCCGCCCCTTCCGTCGTCTACCTGCCCGTCGCTACTTGGACACCGGCTCTTTTCCACGGCGAAAGCCACGAAGACATCGACGACATGGGTCCAACAGTACGAACGAGTGGGTCACCATAACGGGTGGACACCGGAACAGTGTCTTCAAATGTTTACTTCGCCTTGGAGGCAACCGCGCGGAACTGGTTTGAGAACCACGAAGCATCGATCATCTCCTGAGAAAAACTCAACGCTAAGTTACGAAAAACATTCACCAATCAGCACCGAAGAGAACGCGCCGAGGACCTTCTTCAAGCGAGGAAGCAGGACCCTAACGAGAGCGTCGTTAGCTTTGTCGAAGATTTTCTTCGACTGCGCAGCCTCGCGGATCCTGACGTCCCTGAAGAAAATAAGCTGAAGGCTCTAATGCGGGCGTGAAGTAAAGCATCTTCGGGGGCCTTGCGCGGAGCCCGCCTACGATTGTCGAAGGTTTAATCCCTGAGGCCACCAATATCAAACATGCCCTTCAGGCACGGGTCTCGCACTACCATACACTTTCCGGCTTCGCTGCCCTCTCGCCGTCCAGCTCCAACATCCCAGACATCCGCGAGATCATCCGGGACGTCGTCCGGGAGGAAATCTAGAAGCTCCTGCCTGCTTCCCACAAGCCTGCTTCGCTGTCGATAGCCAAAGTTGTCCGGGAGGAAGTTCAGTGGGCATTCCAACCTGAGGCCCCTACCAGCGTAGCAGCACTCAAGGAGCCCTCCCTGACCTTCGCGGCAGTAGCTCAGAGACCGGTGCCAGCTGCCCGGAAGTATTTCGCGCCGCCGCAACGTGAGACCAGACCCGCAGAGCTTCCGTCATCAGAAAGGGCAGCCCCATCCGTACTGAACAACCGGCGCCAAGGAAGAAGGAGTGTGGCGCACGGCCGATCGACGACCGCTGCGTATCACTGCGGCGAGGCCGACCATGCCTACCGGAGGTGCAGGTACCGAACAATTGGCCTGCGAGGTTTTGCGCCGGGCGACCCGCGACTCCACTTTGGGGAACAACCAAGGGACATCGAGGAGTACCTCCGACAACCCCTGTCCCCGGTGCCGACTCAACCCCGAAGTTCCCGTTCGCCTTCGCCTCGACCTGCGCTGTCGTCCTTCCGCCGCTCTCGTCGGGAGAGCCTGTCCCCCCTATCTCGTGGGGAAAACTAAGTGCGGGAACGCTTCGTGGTGGCGTTGTCGAAGACGACCGAAGTAAAGGAGCCTCCATGAACGACGGAGTGCTCCCACTCACCCGACGCAACGCATCGCAACGACGCCCCTGCATCGGTGTCCAACAACCTAAACGTTATTTTCGCCTGCCTCGGCGCATCAGCACATGTGGACACCGGAGCGGACTACTCAGTCTTGAGTGGGAGGCTCTTCGCCGCCAGCGAAGAGTGACAACGCCGTGGGAAGGCCCTCAAATTGAACCACCGGTGGGCACCTCATTACACCAGTCGGAAGATGCACTGCTCACGTCGAGATCCACGGTGAGACGTGCCCTGTGAAGTTCGTCGTTCTGCAAGACTGTGTGAAGGACGTTATCCTCGGAATGGACTTCCTCTGCGAGTATGGCACCGTCATCGACCTTGGAGCAAACCGGTTGACGCTACGGAAACCTGTTTGACCACCTGAGTAATCGAAAGCGACGTCATCTGCAGTCCGAGTCCTCTTAAGCCACGTGAACTTACTGCAGCGGTCGAGTGTTTACGTACCTGCCGGGATCTTCGAAGCTTTCTGCGGCGAAGTTCTTTTCGAGGGAAGCCTCCAGTTGCTTCAAGGAAGAGGAATAGGCGTGGCAAGGGAAGTAGTTGAACTTCAAGATGGCCGCACTGGTCCTCGTGATGAACTTCCGAAATGGAACGCAACACCTCACGAAAGGTGCAACCGTGGGCCATGTCGAGGACCTCCAAAACACCGCCGAAATCGCCGTGACTGCTGACAAATTGTCGCCACCTTGGCAAGACTGAACGTGGCCAGCAAAGATCCGACATTGGCCCTAAGCTTCTGGGCCCGAAACGACGGCAGCTGATAATCCTCCTCGCCAAATACCGCGGCTGCTTTGCGACGTCGTCGAAGGTGCGCCAAACCGCCGTTGCGGAGCACCCCATCGTTACCGAGGACGACGCGCACCCTGTGGATCGATCGCCGTACAGTCTCCGTTAAAAAGGGAGGTAATCCGAGAGCAAGTTCAAGAGATCCTGAGCGATGACATAATCCATCCTTCAAGCAGTCCGTGGGCCTCCCCAGTCGTACTGGTTACGAAGAACGACGGAACGCTTAGGTTCTGCGTGGACTACCGGCAGCTGAACGCAGTGATGAAGGAAGACGTCGATACATTCCCCCGCATCGACGACACGTTAGACCGGCTACGCCACTCTGGATACTTTTCATCGATTGACCTGAGGTGCGGCTACTGGCAGATTGAAGTCGAGGAACGGAACCGCCAGAAGACAGCTTCCGAGACGCCAGATGGACAGTACGAGTTCAAAGTGATGCCCTTCGGACTATGCACCGCGCCAGCAGATTTCCAGTGTGTCATGGACACCGTACTGGCAGGACTGAAGTGGCAGACGTAGAGCTGTCTCGTCTAACTCAACGACAAGGAGGCCGTGCGAAGGTTCCTTGGACTATGCGCCTACTATCAGAGCTTCATTCGAAATTTCGCAGGGATTTCCGCACCGCTCACAAACCTCACGAAGGACGCCGAGAAGTTCGAATGGGCCGACGAGTAGCAGTAGGCATTCAACGAGCTGAAGCGACTACACGAGACTCCTTTTGTTCTTGGACATTTCGATCAGGTTGCGGAGACCGAGATTCACACGGGCGGAAGTAACGCAGGACTTGGCACGGTACAAATTCAAGTGGGAAAATGCACCAAGCGAGTCATCGCCTACGCAAGTCAAACAGTATCCAAGGCGGAGAAAAATTACTCCACGACTCAGAAGGAATGTTTACGGTCGTCTGGGCAATCACGAAATTTCTCCCGTACTTATACGGGAGCCTTTCCCGCGTTGTCACTTACCACCACTCGCTCTGCTGGCTTACGAACCTAAAGGACCCTTCAAGGCGTCTCGCTCGATGAAGTCCGCGACTGCAGGAGTTCAACATGAGTGTGGTCTACAAATCCGACCACAACAACAGCGACGCCGACTGCCTGTCCAGAGCTCCCATCGAAACAGCTTCCGGCAGCAGTTACAACGATGACGACGAGTGCCTCCTAGGCGCAGTGAACACCGACGACATGGCAAAACGTCAACGTGATGATCCTGAGCTGCGCGAATTAATAAAGCACCTGGAAGGACGCGGGATTACCATGTCACGTGTTTTCTCACTAGCCGTGCCTACTTTAGCCATTCGACAAGGTGGGCTCTACATAGAGAACTTCGGGGACAACAATTCATCGTGGCTGCTGGTAATCCGAACCCTCCTTCGAGAGGACATTTTCAAGCCTGCCACGACGACCCGACGTCCGGACACATTGGTTACAGTCGGACGCTGGACCGCATTCGTAAAAAGTATTACTTACCCAAGCTCCCCAAAACCGTCCACCTATACTTACGATCATGCCGTGAGAGCCAGCGACGCAAGAAACCTCGGACCTGGCCGGCCGGTCTCTTGAAGCCAATTCCTCCGCCAACTGCACCATTCCAGCAGGTCGGAATGGATATAGTTGGCCATCTTCCGCCGTCAACGTCGGAAAACCGCTAGATAATCGTCGCTACAAATTATCTCACGCGTTATGCCAAAACGAAAACCCGTCCTTAAGGAAATGCTGTGGAAGACGCCAAGTTTTGCATCGAGTCCATCGTCCTCCGGCGCGGCGCTCTCGAAGTTCTGATCTCAGACCGTGGATCATCGTTCATGACCCAGCTGACGTAAGAAATCCTTCGTCTCAGCCACACCAGCCATCGTCGCACCACGGCGTGCCACCAGCAAACCAACGGGCTGACGAAGAGACTCAACAAGACCATCGCCGCCATGATCTTCATGTACGTCAACGTGAAGCACTAGACAGGGATGTTACATCTGCCTACAACACGGCCGTGCAAGAGACCACCGGGGAGACACCCTTTCAACTGGTTCATGGTTGCAAAGTAACGACAATGCTGGACGCGTAGTCACCCCCGAACCGGCTGTCAACGGAAACGACGACGCCCAAGTGGTTGCCCAACGGACAGAAGAAGTCCGTCAGCTCGCCCGACTCCGGATTAAAGCTCAACAACGTGTGGACACTCAACACTAAAAATTTAAACACCCATGTTCGTGTTAAAGGGGTGTTTTTCCGAGCTTACACCCTTCCTACACCATTTTTACATGATTTTTGAATATTCAAGCGTGTACGGAAAGGCCTACACCCTTCGCACATCCTTTTTACACCCTGCGGCTACCGAAATCGTGTTAAGAGGGTGTTGCGGTGGTACACCCATGATTTCGGAGTCGTCAAACTCGGAAACCACCGAATTGCAGACATACGCTCCGACAACAGAACAAGCAGAAGTCAAGAGGCAGTCCGCTCAATTTAGCGGATTTCGTGAAGTTCAAGTAAGCACAATGGGCACCTGACATCCAAGCCAAGCCAACGCTCAAGTTGTTTTCAAGCCAGATGAATGCGTGCGTTGTGTACAAGCTCCTTGGTTGTTTACGTGCAAGCGACCACGAAAATAGCATCGGTTACTCACGCACTTCTGCTCAAAATGGTGAGACCACATCGGTTTTATTATGATACTGTCCCTCTCATCCTGAGATGTACTAAAGCGAAGGCTAGATGTGCGAGACGGTACGGGCTCACAGCTTTACTGGGAGCCTGTACCGTAACGTGGTTGTCCTGTGCTTGTCCTTCGCGTTTTATTATTTCGATTTTAAGTATTCATTTTCAACTCGCTCGCTTTTACCAGTACTAGTAGATAGGTTCGTGCAGTGCGACCATCTAGCGATGCTATGAGCTCGTGCTCGAGCCTTGGCTTTAGTGCATGTTAGAGGGGGGCGGGGGGCGGGTATTTCGCAATTTAGAATAATTCGCGGGTTCTAATTTTCGCGACGCGGGGGATCTCATTATAGATTCCGATGTGTTTAAATTTTACCGGAATTGTTCGCGGGACCTATTTTTCGCGAATTGTAGGTGATTCGAGAAATTCGCGAAAATTAGGTCCTCGCGAAAACTAGGTCGTTTACAGAATGACACACGATGATGCCAAGTCTGTTCACGGCGGGCTCTCGTGCTGTTTTGATTGGAGGAGAAGGGGCGTGCGAAAAATTGGCAAATGGAGCATGGTTAATACATGCTGGAAAAGGTTAAGAACGTTCAAGTGCAGTAGCCCGAGACGTTGGAGTTGAGCAATTTGAGAATCATTTGAAGACATCTTTAGAGGTTCAGCCTTCTGTCCCCCACACCAATATCGAAGGCTGCTAGGATATTGGTTCAGGCTAAGCCCTCTGTCTTTCAATCACTGAACACTCGGGCCATTCCACCTGACCTTGTTATTTCATAACTGATGCGTTAGAAAATGGAATGCACATTTTCTTTACATGGCCAACACATCAAAAGTGTTATCAAATAATACCTGCCATATTCATATTCTATGTTTACAGACCGGGGTCGCCCTGCCTGTGGAGGGTGAAGATGCGAGCAGCCTCGAAGCCCACCAACAGTGGCTGTGTGCTGAGAGCGAAAGCTGGTGCCTCACGAAGGCCAGATTGACCTTCAAATTGATGCGACTGCCTGCTGCCTACATGCGTTGACATTGATGGGCGTAGAGACTGCACAGGATGCTTATCCCTACCTGATGGATGCTAGGAGGGTATGCATTCTGTATTTCTCACTGATCTCTACGACAATTGCTGTATCGCGCTTCCCCGCTCCGCGATTGCTGCTACCGGACGGCCATCTCGGGACACGGAAAATCAACCTTTTGGAGCGTTGCAGAGTCTGGGCGACAGCGTGCTGAAGAGAAGTTTTCTGCTCGTTTGTCGTCATTGGCCTTGTTAAGTCCACGCTCCTTTAATGCTACTCCGACACTCCGAGTTTCATACTCCGAGCGCAGCAACTAAACGGCGCAACACACCGAAACCACCAAAACTATGGATGAGCCCGAGCCCCACGAGCTCCTTCCGACCGCACGGTTATGACGAACCTGGCATCTCGTGGATATGGCTAGCAGAAGCCGAAATTATTTTGGAGATAAATTAATTAAGGCCAGTGTAGAGCGGCAGGGTATAAAGTAAGAGACGGTGACGTTATGAAGTTTCTACGAACGTTTAAATATTCCTGAAAAGTTTGAAGACTCGCTTCGAGCACATATAGGGAAAGTTACCTTGGCCGATCTATTTATTGACCATGCATGCTGTTCATATTTAAATTAATGACAGTGTTCTTGAACCCGCTTGTCGACGCACGAAACCCTCAAACTTGTCAAATATTTCGTGGTTCCGTATTGCAGCGAGACAGAATAGACGTGTTGCAAAACGTACAGCGCCACGACGGCAGGGAATTTTGGGAACCCTCGGTACAGATCATGCGCTTTCTCATTGCGCCTCCACGACTGTGCGCGCGTCCCGGCAGCTACAGCCAGCAGCCGTTGCAGCCATCCGCCATCCCGCCCATCCGCTGAGTCGTACGTCGTTGACGGCGTACCGTATCTGTGGCAGCGTAAAGGCATCGCGACAGGTGAACTTGTTTGAATACGTTATTCGTCGTAACATACCTTCACGTATTGAAGTGTCACCGAATCCACTTATTTTGCACCGCAACCGTGGCAGGTTTCGACCAGGTTCGACAAAGCGTTGGTACAGCAGACGACAGAGCCGGTAAAAGGAGAGGGATGAGAAAGGGGCAGCCGCTGGCTTGTTGCTCGTCGGACTCTGCTGCTCAAAAGTTGTTGCCGTGGTAATCTGCGCCTGCTGGTGTATGCCACGTGGTCACGTGGTAGCGGGAGGAGGGGCGTACCGAGGACTCCTATTATTCGTGGCGCGGCGCGCGCGGGCGGGCTTTCGGGATTTTTGCAAAGGGTCTATTGGACGGAAGCCGTCGATGTGCTACGCCGATACCGGATCACCGTTGTTCAATAGAGAGCACATCAATTTGTTTCAGGCGAGATGCATGAACATGATGTTTCGGCTTCCCAATCAAAGTATCTTGATTTGCTGGGCTAAGCATTCTAAAAAGGGCAGCGGTCCTATTGTCTTCTCATCTCAAAAACTTTTCTGTCGCTGTGCTGTCGGCACACTACCGTTCGATAGATGAATTCGTTTTCAGGCGAGACGCATGAACAAACCTTTCCCACAGTGCTAACTGATGCTTTGGCTTTCCAATCTAAGTATCTTTATTCGCTGCAGCTGGACTAAGCATTTTAAAAAGGGCAGCGGTCCCACTGTCTTCTCGACAACTTTTCTGTTGCTGAGCTATCGGCACGTTCGTTCGATAGATCAATTCGTTTTCAGGCAAGACGCATGAACAAACCTTTTCCTCAACGCTAACTAATGTTTCGGTTTTCCAATCGAAATATTTTATTCGCTGGGCTAAGCATTGTAAAAGGGGCAGCGGTCCGAATGTGTCCTCATCTCGACAGCTTTTCTGTCGCTGTGCTATCGGCACGCTACCGTTTGATGGATGAATTCGTTTTCAGGCAAGATGCACGAACAGACTTTTTCCGGAATGCTAATTGCTGTCTTGGCTTTCAAATCAAATTGTTTTCACCTGCTGGATTAACGACTAATCAACTGAAAAGGAGCAACAATTCGGCTACGCCTTTCGTTTCGACGGTCTCTACAATAGTACAGCCATCTTGTTTGTGGACGTGACATCACGGAGCGCGAAGAAGTCACTCGTGCTCCGAAAAATACTCGGTGCACGAAGAGCGCGCTTGAGTCAGTCTCCGGTGGCGCTCCTGTCCGTTTAGTGAAAGGAGTGCCAAACTCTCGCTCTCTGGAGCACAGACTTAACGCACCCATTCGCTGAAGATGTTCTTTAAAACCCTGTGTAAACAATGAAAATTGCCTTTGAAAACACATGAAATTTTTTGCGAAAGCGCAGCACCGCAGTAAAAAGGCACAACTCGTCGAACTCAAGTCTTGCCGGTCTTGCGGCGTGATCAAAGCATCTTTCGCATGCCAAACTGCTGTGTCTCTGTGCCTTCGCACGCTTGCATACGTATCAAGAATCGATGCCGTTGCAAAGCTTTGAAGGTATGTCGCACGTAGACGTCTTCTCGATCACCCAGCTATTCCAGCGAGTTGCTGTGAATAGGAAACGAAATCGGTGGTTGCTATTATGCACGATTAACCATGGCTATGTTCCAAATCTACTCGAACGGATCACATGACAGCACAAATAGAGCAATGCTGTGGAGGAAGGTAGGTTTTCGAAGGCAAAAGTATGAAGCGGCGAGATCGAAAGTTTTTCAAACGCGGCCCATCCATATGGTTGTGTGCATTCTGTCGCCGTCGCCATAGCCTCCTACCCCTCCTTTGTTGCCACTGGATCATGCTCGTTTCTGGACCGCAAGTGCCGCAAGTTACAAATACAGTCGTAAGAGTAAAGTAAACTGCTGCTCCAGAGGCACATACATCTTCATGCACGTTGCACTCACGAAACAAATCCACACGGCGTTGATTCTTGATCGGTATTCAAAAGTGCGAAGGCAGAGACGCAGCACTTTGGCATGCCAATGAAGCTTTGATCATGCCGCGAGACCGGCGAGACTTGCGTTCGATGAGTTGCTCCTTTTTCTTGCGGTGCTGCGCTTTAGTAAAAATTTCCACGTGTTCTCAAAGGCAATTCTCACCGTTCGGGGTTTTAACAAATTTCTTCGGTGAATGACAACGAACGAGCCGAAAACATGCTCTTCAGCTCGCTGCCGCCCAGCCTCCGCAACGCTCCAAAAGGTTGACTGATATTCTGTGTCCCAAGGTGGCTGTCCGGTGGCCGCACTTGCGCTGCAGCGACCAAGCGGAGACGCGCGATCCAGCGAATTGTCATAGAGATCAATGGTATTGCTTGCATGGCGTACCATTAGCCCCAAGAGTGAACACAAGCGTCGCTGCGGTCGCCACGTCTTGATTGGGTGAGGTGTACTGTGACATCTGGCGAAGGACTCCGCTTCGCGTTCTGGCATCCGGCTCGCTTCCCTGCTCCCGTTTCCTCACAATCGTAGGTTTGTGATTATGCTGACCTACTGTTCAGTGCTGCAATGCAATTCTCAAAAAGAAGCCGGTATCATATTTTACCACCTGAAGACGTCGAGATTAAAGAAAGCATGGACAGTCAGACATGGTGAACAACATGCTGTAAGAACGTTGAGAAGCGGGGCTTCGTTTACCCACTGTACAAGATGCTGGGTGAGACTTATACCGACGGGATTTTCGTACCTTTTTCTAAATGTGTTTGTCACGTTTACCTTTATAATTAGGTTATAAGTATCGAAAGCTATCGGCGGAGGCAATTCTGTCGATGAACCTCTCCGCCCCCTCCACAGTCCACATGATATAAGGCGATTGTGCCAGGGGTTGTAGAAGCGGCAGTGTAAGTGTTTCAGACACTGAAATTTTGTTCTTTGCATGTTCATGAGTTAGGAGAACATCACACCCCGCTTTGCGGGCATACAAATGACATTTAAGTCAAAGGCCTTAGAACAGTCCCACTTGTGATTCTCTCTCCGTGGCCCAGAATATATTTAACATGTTGCTCGAGCAGAGTGCAGCTTTTTTGCTGAGACGTTTTTGTTTAGAAACAAAGATGAAGCAACCTTAATTTATTCAAATCATCAGCAGCATTGATTGTGTGAGATGTAAATATATTGCGATGCTCCTGCAAGTGCGCTGACATTTCTTCCTTTTCATATACCAGCTGTGATTCATGCGCTGTCTGCCCTGGAAACCATGCTCGGAATGTTGGTTGAAGTTTCGCCTGCAGCTACAGACCATACCTCAATAAGGCCGCATATAATAATTCACATTTCCTACGAAAAACGCGCACAAAAAAAAAGAAAACAGAAACTAGTATGCCGACAGCCAACTCCATCTCAACCTGCGCAACGCGAGCAGGGCAAGTGAGGGGAAAAATTTTGTCCTCAGCGTGACGTCACCCCGGCTCGCCGTAAGGGGTCGCCACCCAAACTTCTCAATGCTAGTACTCTCGCCATACAATGCACCTAGTATTTGTTTGGCCGCTGGCCACGAAATCATTCTCAGTTTGCCATTTCATCTCACCGGGAGCCCGATATTGGTCATCGAGATCTCAGCCGGCTTGCACTGAGGAAGCTAAAATACCGCGAGCAGACGCATCGTCTACTAACACGGGGTAATAATAATGAGTTTGTTTGCCACTAGGTATCATTCTCTGACAGAAACAAAACGAGGAACAGACTGGCAAGTCATCTGCGAACAGAGCCAAAAAGGGACAATCGTCTGCTACAAATTGTGTGCCGCGCAGAGTGAGATTGAAAACTGATTGAAATATGGAACATCAGCTATTTTACAGACGCAGTTGTCGTCCTGTGCTTTGTTTGGCTATGCCGATTTGTTAAATGGCCGTGTGTAACTTGACACCCACTGGTGCTAAAACAAGAGCTTGGGACAAGCACCCACCTTGCCGCGATATCGATCTCACTATCCGAAAGAAAGTGACAAGTTCTCACCAAAAAATTGCCTCGTCGACAGCGAGAAGAATTCTCATTGGTCGAGAGCGCTCGTCTGTGGCATCGTGTCCAATCACAGTGCGGACCTAGTGAGATCTTGATCGCGATCTCAACGATGACCAAAATCAGGCCCCAAGAACATTTTATTCTTTCTCTTTTGGCGCTCATTCTCTGTGTCTGTGAAGGTGCCTGTGTATTTGCAAATATATATAAATTTAAAATAGAAAGATGAAGTTAATTTTTTAAATTATTTATTGTGGGCTGGAATTAGAAGTGTTTTTGGAAATTTGGTTCTGTCATGTTTCACTTCTGTGACATTCATGCAAGTATGTATGCATGCTCTACTTTCAGTTCCGAAAAGACTAAAAGCGCCAGACAAAGTTCGAGCCAATGAAGGCAATGTCGGAAGGAGTGGCATCCATCGTCAGTCTTGCCACCAGGAACGTTTTGAGATGCAACGAGGAGCTGCTGGAGCACATCACCGTGATCTCAGTGGAAGGTGCCAACTGCAAGCTCATGAAGTGTAAGCTCCAAGTATTGGATTTAATTGCTGAGTGCCTTTTCCATTGACAAGAAGCCCCCAACATTTTCTAAGAACTCCAGTAGGGCTTTGTTGTTGCATTTTTATACTCGCAACTCATTCACTTTGCCAATTTCGTTTTTCTAGCCTGGCTGATCTGGCAAGCTGAGCAGTGAGTCTGAAACTGTACCATTGTTTCCGGCCAGACTGTCCATTATTATTTATTGTTCTTCCATGCTATTGTGATACGTCTGCACTGCAGTCATGACAGGTGCTTGAATGGTAGCTCCTACTTTCTACACGTGGGTCCTAGGAAACATTTTGTAAGTGACGAGGTGCCCACAATCGTGGGCGTCAGCAAAGGGGTGCAAGGGGGGGGGTCATTCTGAGGGGTGTAGCTTTCAGCCCTATAACTTTGAAACAAATGAGGTTCCCCTTTTCCTGCAAAACGTACTGCAGATGCCCATTCCCGTAAAGGCATTTTAGAAGTCCGCAAAACTCTGCTGGGCAATTTTTTTTTTTTAATGATTTGTGGCATTGAGTAGAGCCCAGTTCGGCCATGACGCATTCACAGCTCTGGGAGCAAACGGAATCTACAGAAGAATACCTCTTTTCACTCTTCCCCCCATTTTATTCTTGGTAAACACGTTTGCAGTCCACCCCCCCCCCTCCCCTTTTTTTACGCTGCCTGGGGTCTCCCATCACTTCCGCCAGTCCAAAAAGGGTTTGCTTGCCACGATTGGCGGTTTCCTTCTTTTCTCTATTGCATCCTTTCTGCTAAAGTGGAAAGAGTGTAGGCGGAGCTTCTTCCCCTCACCGTACCGTCTTAACCTGCAACATACTATACTCTCGGGAACAACATAATAGCCTTGTATCTTTTCTGCCGCCACAAATGCTGTGCAGGGAGTAGCTTAGCATGTTCTTGGCAGAGGCTTTTGCCGCTACCGCACGCCACGCTATGAAGTGGAGCGCCACGGTGTGTGCATGCCACAAGTCTCATAAAGCAGGGCACTTTCAAGCTGCGTGGATGCAATGACGGCAGAAAAGACACCAGCGGAGCGGACAGTACAGACCATGTTATTAACAGCACTGGTTAATTCCCAATAAATCACAATCTGAATCATTACTGTAAAACCGTTTATTTTCGCAAATCGGTCACAGAGGACATAATCGTGGCCACTAAATTTTGCGAATTCCAGACGCCTGCATTGAAACTCTTAAAGAGACCATGAAGGCAATTTCGAAATTTTATTTGACGATTGAAAGGGGCGTCGGGCACGTCTAAGACACTGTTGACCAAGTTCCAGCCCGAACAGAAGTTTGGGTTCCGCACCAATCAAATAAACAGTTGTGGTAATATTCGCGCCGGGAACGATGCCCCAGACCCCCTTAAGACGGCGGCAGAAAGGTGAACATCCTCGTCAGGCGATTGGTTCAAACGGCTGAAACGAATGATGCGCTCTTGGTTTCGAATTTGGTGGTGAGATGTCATAAAAAAAAGTAATTTGAATGTTGAATAATTTTTTAAAGTTGTAGTTCGGAATTAATAGGTTTCATAGCATGTATAATGAATGTTTCATAGCGTGTATAAGAATAGGTTTCATAGCGTGTGTAGCGTGTAGGATGACAAGGAAGAAGACTTGTGGAAGTAAATGACAGCTGTATGCTGTGCTGGTTTTGAGACGGTGGTGTGTATGTCCCTTTTTGTTTCCTTGTCTCAAGGAAACAAAATTTTGACAGCAAATTTTGAACCCTGCTAGTGCACACCTTTCTGATCCAAAACTGACTTCGAGACCCAGTAGGTTTCAAAGTCGGTTTCAAATAAGAAAACCAACGCCAAAGTCAACTTCGAAACCTGGGATGTTTCGAAGTGATTTTTGGCGTTAGTTCCCGAAAGGATACGTCATCGGTTTGGTGGCTGGGAGCTAAGAGCATTTCATGCTTAAAATCATACTATCAGTGCGGCCTTTATTGTTCTCTGACTGAATCAATTCTGCTTTTATATGCAGGAGGGAACCATCCCGACGACACCCTGCATTGCCTTCTCAGGGTACGATGTGGAGGCAGCGAAGAGCATGAACATACACGTTCGATACAGTTTGGCTTTTCGAAGTGCAAGATGCGGAGGATGGCTTGACTGTGGTCATGGCGGCCTACTGGCTTTTTGGCTTCGCCCATGGCCGGAAGACATACAATACGAGCTGCCTTCTTGAGAGGCTCTGTCTTATTCTAACCTACTCACAGCTAGGGCCAGTTGCAATCAAGGTTATTAATACAATCAAGAAAACACCTGTAGCCTGATTGCTGATCACATAGTGCGATCGCCAAAGTCTGGTGAAACTCCTGCCAGGATTGTTTCGATTTTCGAAATCACTAAAGGCTTTGTTTGTTTTTCTTGAGATGGCAGCTGCAAGTTGTGTGGCTCACATACCTAAGTGTGCTTCAATTCATGACCAGCTTTATTCATTTATATTCATCACATTTCTCTAGTCCTATGTGTTGTTTCCTAGTCATCAAACTATTAGGCACCTGTATGGAGTAGTTACATTTTGTTTTTACATTTTTATCAGTCATTTTGTGTCACCATGTCTGGAATTCAGCACCCTTACTACGAAATGTCAAATTAATCTTATGTTGAGATACTTTCCTAAAAGTAGAGATGACCGGCATTAAATGTTGTGTTTCTTTATCGCTCCTGTTCATACTTTGCATATTACTTCAGTCAAAAGACACCACCAGTGTTCAGTATTCCCATGTAAGTTAAATGCTATGGTTCATTTTGTTCATAGCCTGCTCATTTTTCATTGGGCAGTACAGTGCTATAAATAAAATTTCCTTTATGGCTATTCATTTAAAACTTGTTTTAAAATTAGTTGTTTAAATTTAAGGCTTCCTTTTTTTAGAGGGAAAAGTCAGATATGAAATTGTGCAACACATCTGGAAAATAAAGATATAGCGAATAACCAACTGTTGACTTTACATTTGTTTTCGTTAGTGCTTCTATATGAGATGTCCCCACCCTATGCTTGAATTTACACTAACCTTTTGTGCTCTTTCGAAATTTAAGAAGTGGGCAGTTAAGGTTTCGGTAACATTTGTCAGAATAAACGTATAGAGGGTCAACAGAAGAAAAAAATGAGATCCAGATTTTAATTGATTTGATGGACGTGTACGGTCTGTTAGCCCCGTCCCAGCACAAGCTTTGCAGCCTGGATAAAGTGAGCGTACGCGAGCACGTACTAAGCAGTACCGAAGGTAATGAGCGTGCACTGCTGTTGTTGTGTTGCAAAAGACTATTGCTCCCCTCAGAGTATATCGCATATTCAAAAATGCCCTTTTTAAAAAAAATAAAAACCAAGCATTGTTGTGGTATATTCGTAACATTGTGGCTTTCTTGAAGAATGCCGGCATTCTGAAGGTGTTGCCGAAGGCTTGCCAGGGTGACAGCGCGGTCGAAGGCGACAAGTGCGAGCTAGTACACGCTCTATCGCAAGCTCTCGTTCTGCGAAAGCACTTCGCAAAGTCGCTCTCGCGTGCCTGTAGCCTTTGCTGCCCTACGGTGGTAATGGTAGGCAACTCCGGCTGACACAAGAAATCATCCCATCACTGCCACACTCCGTTTCCCTTTAAAGGGATGGTGAACCGAAATTTGGATTTTAGAAAACAATGCAGGAGCTGTAGGCGGGACGCTACAATCCCTACAACACTACTCGTAAGGCTATATCTCGAATGGACGGCCGTATTTGTGGAAAAAGAGGTTGAGATTGAACGAGGCCGACGAGGCGCATGATTTAGAGATATCTCGTTTCCTCCTCTCTCCGCTTCGCCCCGAGGTCATTCCCTCTCCTTCTCGGAGAAACAAGACGTAAACATACCTGTCAAATGCGCCTCCTTTTTTAAGAAATAGGGTCATCCGTTTGAGATATCGCTGCATGAGTAATGTTTTGGTGTTTGTAGCATCCCGTTGCACGCTTTTGCCGCCGTGTTTTGTGGAATCCAGATTTCGGTTCAGCATCCCTTTAAGTGCAAGTGAAACCGAAATGCCAAGAACGAGCACGTTGTCCAGAACGACACTTTCACTGCACAAGCGCACATGCTTAGCAACATTCAAAGCATGGGGCTTGCTCTTAAAGCCTCTGCATCGGGCTTCCTGTTGCAGCTCGTGGTACCGAAGCAAGGTTTTGGGCAGACATTTTTCATAAGTAGAAACTTCACCTGCACCACACTGCTCCGACCGGTACTTGGAGTACTTAGTTGCGATACTTTAGATAAAACAGAAGGGCATTTAGCAGTGCAAACTTCGATTATCGTCAGTTTAGAAGTGTTCAGTTGCAGTAATTGTTTTGCTTTACATACAAAAAGGCTGGAGTATGCTTGAATGCTGGGCTAGCAACAAATTGCTAGCAGGGGTCCTATGCTACACTGCGGGACCAAGCGGAATCAAGGGACCGGGAGCTATCCAGCGACCTGGATGCAGGGATGGGTTCATGTTCCGCAGGATTGGTGCCATCTGGATCTTGTCCTAAAGGGCCAGCAGCAGCCGGATAGTCTCACATTGCGATGCGGGGATGGGGATGCCGAGCGAGCTCGGGACGTGCCGCCCACTCAGTGTGGGGGCCAGGTGCTCCCACTGACTGGCTAGGTGCGTGTTGACGAGTTCCTGGAAGGTGTTGTTTACACCCAGCCGCCGGAGCTTGGCGTTCGCCGCGTACGGCGGCACCCCCAGTGCCAGCTAGTACGCCTTGCGAATAATCACGTCCATCTTGCCCTTACGTCTCCACAGCAGGTTGAGATACGGAGTTGCGTAGGTGATGCGGCTCACAACGAGTGCTTGGATCAGCCGGATCAGGTCCGACTCCTTGAGCCCGTGTCTGTGACTCGTTATCCTGCTCATCATGAGCATGACTTGCGTGGTTTTCTCGACGAGTCGGTCGACCGTGTACTTGGCTCCGCCGTCCCGCTGAAGGTGAAGGTCCAGAATCCGAACCCGCCTCACCAGCGGCACGGGGGTATTATCCTTGAACGTGAGGCGGATGTCTGCCTCCTTGCTCTTCGGGAATTGGCTTGCCCGCGCAGACGAGCAACAGCTGAGACTTATCAGGGGCACACAGGAGGTTGCCGGCCTCGAGGTAGTTCTGCACCGTCTCGATGACTTCTTCGAGGAAGTCTTGCCTCTCGCCGTCCGATCCCGACGTAGTCCAAATAGTCAGGTCGTCCGCATAGAGTGTATGCTTCATCTGGGGAATCCGTTCCAGCACAGGCTTGCACATCGCCAGGTAACAAGGTGGGTGACAGGACCGAGCCTTGCAGGGTGCCTTTGCTCGGGACCGAGATGGTGCTTGTGCGGATGGACTCGACTCCGATGGTGGCCATGCAGTTGCTCAGGAAGTCCCGCACATAATCATACACCCGGGGCCCGCACCCAGTCGAGGCCAGGTTGTCGAACACCAGCGTGTGACTGACGTTGTCGAAGGCGCCCTTCATATCCAGGGCCAGGACCGCCCGCGTCGTCATACAGGAGATTCTGTCAAGGATATCCTCCTTGATCTGGAGCAGGGGGTTATGTTCGACAAACATTTCGTTTCTCCTAAAAGAAACGGAAGTAACGATATCGCTTCTGATTGAGCTAGAGGCTCAAATGACGAAAGAGGGAACTTTCGTCATTTGACCCTGTAACCAATCAGACGCGATATCGTCACTTCCGTTTCTTTTTAGGAGAAACGAAACATTTGTCGAACATAGCCCCCCAGGACATCCTGCGTGGATAGGTGTGACTAGAACCCGAACATGGTGTTCAGGGTGGCATTGAGTGGAGTACAGGATGGTCCCCTCAAATATCACTGTAAACACCTCATCAGGGCATGGGCATTTAAAAAACTGGAATGGAGTGTCCAAGTCTGTGACGCTCGGCGGTATCTCTATGTACCTGATGACCTCTATTTCTTTTGGATCCCTTTCAGTATATTTTCCACTTCGGGGCACTTTTCTTGTTTCTGGCACTTACTACTGCAGGAACTGTTTCACCCTCACTTTCTTCTTTGCTTTCACAGCACTCATTTGATGTTAATGTGGAGGGGAATTGGCCGGATTTCACTCTTCGTTCCTCCGTAAAATGTGCTGGCGTCCAAGACCTGTCATAAAAAAGGGTACTTAAGGTTCCAAAAATGGCCAAGTGTGTGTAAACACATGATGCCAGCATTTCTTTTTTATTTCCAATGAGCAACATTATATCATGCCAAAACTTCCCCTAAGTGCACACTGTATTTCACAGCGCGCTAAACACTGCCGGAAAAATCGGTGCCTGCACGCAAAGGGTGTCGTTTCCTGAGCAGTGTATTTTATGGTGCACTTTACCTTGCGAAATTTCAAGGCGCTTATTTCTTTTGCAGCTAGAACATCCTTAAAAATACTAAAAATGCGTTCGCCACGGACGACCGAGTCTTCCGCCGGCAAACGCTGTCGTCTGCATTGGATTACACAGGAACGGAGCTGAGCTTAACTTTTCACAGGAACGACGATACGCCTTCAAATTTCAGAAGGTAAAATGCATCAATAGATTAGTACACTCCTGGTCGTTCAGGCGCCGATTTTTCCGGTTGCTTTCCCATACCTGGAGCCACCCAAAAACACCGCGCGCCCCCGTAAATTAAAAAAAAAATAGAACGGCACTGTGTCATATTTATAAGCGTTTTGTTTACTTACCGACTTTGTGCGTGGAACGCGCCACGTTGCGCTGCTTGACGCACGCGCGTTTTGGAACTATAGTTCGTTTCACCTTATGTGCGAGCGAAGTCGACGCTACAAGCGCGAGCATGCTGCTTGTAACAGCGCCTGTAGTGCACGAACGCACGTGCGAAGCCGGAACGCTCAGAGCGTTGGGCTCGCGCTTCTAGCTTTCACTTCGCTCGCACATAACGTGAAACGAAGTATAATTCAGTTGACAGTTCCCTCCGATGAAGCCACTGAAGCAACGGCGGTAATCGGACCTGTAGGCTGTTCCCTTTCGAACGGGCGGAAGAAGAAGAAGACTATGTATGGAGAATTTGGCAGCGAACGAACGGAAACTCGATTACGTACAGCTTCCGTATGCGTCCTAGCCTTCTATTGCTTTCTGCAATGCCCAGCTCCTGCCCACTCGCAGGATTTTTTCTCCAGGTCTCTCTCTAGTCGACGCTTTCTTTTCTCGATTGCGTTCGCGGCGTTCACCGTGGACTCGTGCACTCGGCCGCAGCCGACGCAGCCGAACCAGCTGGACGGCTGCCGGCGCGCGTACGCGTACCTCAGCGTCGCCATAGCAACCACGCCGCGAGTGTGGTTGCCAGACAGAATTCACACGATTTTTTTTCTTTTCACTCACGTTGAGTTACAAGAAGTTAGGCGCGTATCATTATAATACATTATGGTGTAAGAGGTTATTAAGGGATATATGTACCTACCTAAGACAAATGCAGGAAAAATATTATTGAGATATAATATTGGCGTAATCTTTTCATATCTTTATTAAGACTAGCGTGGTCACTGGGCTAACCGATGCGCGAAAATGAAGGGCATATATACCGCTCGGGGCACTGCTCTGTTTGTATTAGTAGGATGTATGTGCTATTGTTGTGTGTTGTGCAATTGTTCTGTAATACTTGTATCCGCCTGTGTGTGTATGCATGTGCAGTGTTGTGTGTATGTCCGTGTCGTGAGTGATCATGTGGTGCGACAGGCAGTCAAAAAATTTGCAATTTTTTTCTTCAAATATTTATCACTTTTATTTTCGTCGCTAGATGGGGGTTGTCGCCGCCCAATTTGAAAAGTGTGGCAGTTGGTGGTCTATAACTATTAGAGGGCTGGATGCCATTAGTCCATCCGTCGCGTTATCGTCGCTGCTCCGATTCAATCCCGCTGGTTGCTGTGTGGCTGTGTCGCCGTGTTATGCTGCCCGATTGTAACGAAAGGAGGTTAGGCGGCTTCCCCAGCGCGTGTTCTAGGTGCTGAATACCGCTGTTCACGCACAAACGTCCATGAGTGGATAACACACGTTAACAGAGGTGAGCAAGGGCATTAGTTGATCGAGAGCCACACGGAGCGCGAGTGCGATACCTCCTAGCCGCTGTCGACAGAGGGTGTCTGAGCGATTCGTTGTCGCTCACGGCAAGTGGGCGTTGTGTTCAATAAAGCCAGCATGCCAGTGTTTGTAAAGTGATCCCTTCTTTATAAACGCTTCTGATGCGATGAAAATGAGACCCGCATTGAGCAGGCCGAGCGAGACTTCGGCGACAATCTCGGCTGTTCAGCCTCCAGCGGTTTCGGCCTTACTCGTATTACTTGCGGTGTTGGCGCTTTGACATAGAGATATTTGAAAAGTTTTTTGCGCCTACAGATGACACCAAACGAGCGTACGAGCCGTAAGCTCTCGCTCCGGCGACGGCTCGCCAAGCCTTTTAATCGTATCGCCTGTCGCACACTGGCCGCCATATTGTTTTTAGGGTGTTAGCAGTTAACACGATTTTCTTTACCTCCGGCGGCTAACACCCTTACACGAATAAAGGCGTTAGCCAGAGGACGAGCCATTTACACGAATAAGGGTGTTAAAATTTTAAGTGTGTGGCCGCTGCAACTTTCGTCGTCGGGAAGTCCACTTGCAGCCCGGAAACAGGATGCGGGTTTGGACACCGATTCGCCGCCGTGGTCTCAGCGAGAAACTCCTGAAACAATATTTCGGACCCCTACAAGGTATTTCGTCGACTTGTACATCTCAACTATGAGGTGATTCCCGACGGAACAAGAACATCATCATGCCGCCCACCACGACCTGATGTCGTCCACGTCGTGCGCCTGAAGCCGTACTACGCTCGATAAGACTGTGGACCTTATGTGTTCAAAATGACTCTTTAGTTTGCCGTTCTTTTTATATGCTTTGTTTTGTTTTGTGTTGCATCGGGCGATGCACTTTATAAAGGGAGGAGTAATGGCGCGCGCGCAGCTGGCCAAGTAGGCAGCGAGGACGTGGCTCCCTGGCTCTCCCACGCGGAGAGCCAGGGTTCGATTTCTGGGAGCGACGCGTCTGTTATTTATTCTTGCAATTTAGTGCTCTGGTAAATTCGAGAATCCTGTGGCTTGCTAGAGGTCCGAATGTTCTACGCGCCGAACCTTCTACGCTGATTGTTCCATAATCCCACGCGTGTACATAAGGAGCCTCCGCGTGCCGATCCGCAGTCAGTCTCGCCCCAGCGTTTGATCCTGCTGTTACACCGACTTCGACGCCCGCGAAGCTCCGTTCTTATCTTCTATTCCTTTTGTGCTTTGGGCGTAAGCTCGCCCCATTAAACATTTCAGATTCCTCATTTACTTATTGTTCGTCCCCTCGTCATTCGTGACAGTTTGGTGGAGGTCCGGGTTGCTGCACGTCTGATTCCGTCAGCGGACCCTCCGAAGGCCCGCAGTGCAAGTCCGACCCCAAGGCCCCGAGAACCCACCGAAGACCAGACCGAGACCCGATCAAGTCGCCGCATCCAAGGCCTGCATGCGGCGACTTGAAGGAGATTGGGACGTTTATCGTAGAACGCCTCCTCGCTCTGGTCTGAAAATCTTTTTTTTCTTGAGGCTTCAAGTCTTCTATTGATGACATTCATAACTGATAATAAACATTGACTACAGAATTATATTCTGTTATAAAGTGAGCGGAAAACTAAGCTTAACATTATTTTTATTAAAACATGCCATAAGTAATCCCATACAAAAATGTCGTATGGTCGGCTATAAACAATTCTTGAATGGTCGGCTTTAGATATTTGGCTCAATTAACTAAAGATTATTTTATGGCTGTCTTTAGCATTTTTATGGTCACCATTACAGTCTTCTTTAGTTATGTCCATGCCCATATCACAGTCTAGCCATAACGCTCTTTAACTTTTCTAATGGATGACTAAAGTATTTTATATGGCTTACCCTACGGCTCTCTTTAGGCGACATGCTATAGCTGACTATTGTGGGGTGCTTGGCCTGAAACGCGCCGGCGGGTGCCGAACTTACGGGGGCGGTTCCGTTACCGTCTCAGAAATGGGACGGTCCAGCCGGGCCATGGGCATTGACTTGATCGTCCGGTCTGCTGTCAGCAAGAGTCATGGTAATAAAACCTTCTTAAGTCCACGGAACTGGTCGTCTGGTCGATCGCCTTCGTCGGGCGGCAGAAGTCAGACGCACACTTTAGATTTTCCTTTGATTGCTTTATGCCACCTCTACACTTCATGCGGGAACTGGAGGGGCGCTTTCAAAGACGTGCGTAGCGCCGCTAGCATAGGAGCTGGCGTTCGACAGTGAGAGCGTTCAGCAGCCTGCGGCGCCTTTTCACGTGCGAAGTTGTGGTTGCGGAAGGATGCACGGACGGAACTTTCGTTGTTTGAGCCGATATGTTCAGGGTGACGTCGCATGGGCGCTGGGGCAGACCTAAGATGCATCGAGCTGTTCTCGGCTTCTTATATATCGTAGAAAATATAGTTTTGATATAATCGACGAGGGATTTAGTTGCTGAAATTAGTTTAGAACAAATTAATTGAGTTCGGGGTCGGAAGAAATTGAAGATGATTTAAAGCGTGATTTAAGCTACACCAACATCACTGTGATCAATTTCCAGAAGAACACTTTTTCACAAAAATGGTGTCCCGTTAAAATTACAGCCGTAAATACGCGTTTAATATTGTTTGTTTGTAATTTCATGCAGTCCATGTAAATTTATTTTGTTTTTTAATAATGAAAAAAAAACGTCGCGGAAACAAACATGTGTTGCACGCTGAACACGAAGCAAAATCACTGGTTCTCTTCTGCGCTAATCGGAAGGTGAAGCACTGCATCTATCGTCACTTGTGTTAATTGCGTTGCTAACATATACAAGCATATCAAAATGAGAATGAAAATGAACATTTGTGAATGTGGGCGTGCGCCCACATTCACAAAGACCCGCAAATGGTGTGACTGAAAGAGGCTGGCACATACAGATCTTGTTGTACATGAACGATTGACTTTACATCGATCAGTATAAATACATTTTGTGTTACAGAAGCTTGCCTGCTTTTTCATGAAATCATATCGCCACACAGCGCACTTTTTGAAACCAAAGAAAAAGTCACTGTCGTTAAAAATCTCGCTAACTCTGCTCGAGTTCAAAGACCATAATTTTATGTCAGGAAACATATATAAATATATATATATATATATATATATATATATATATATATATATATATATATATATATATATATATATATATATATATACATGCATACATATACATATATATATATACGAGGGGCGTTCATAAAGTTCGTATTATCGGCACAAAAAATTAGAAAAAACGGAACAAAACAGGCATCAACATGAGCGCGCGTCCCTCTAGTTTCCTGCACAGTATAAACATCGCATGCTATAGTAGCTTGGAACGCCGCCAGGGAGTCGAAATAAAAATGGCACCGCCCGTCGGTGCCAAGCACATGCAGCGATCCGTTTTTTTTCCATTTGAAGGGAAGCAATGCCACGGATATTTATTCCAATCTGGGAGCGTTGTTCGGGGACAACACCCCAGCTTATGACACTCTGGTTAAATGGCACAGACGTTTTTTAGCGTGACCAAATAAGAGGAGAGCGTTTCCAAGGACGGCGACGAAGTGATTGCTGAAGTGGAGCGATTCCTGAACACTCAAAACTAGGAGTACATTAACATGGCCATCCGGCATGTGGTGCATCGCTGGAAAAAGTGAGTAACTTTTGGTGGAAAACATGCAGAGAAAGTCTCAACTCCTACTCAAGTTTCATTGCTGAATCCCTATTCCTTCGTGACAATGATCAGAACCTCATGAACGCCCCGCACACATATATATATATATATATATATATATATATGTATATATATATATATATATATATATATATATATATATATATATATATATATATATATATATATATATATATGGGTGTTTCATAGAACTAAGGCCAAATCGCTCCTGCGAAAACAACACGTCAAAACGAAAAAGGCTCGTGTCGTTTTGGTCCCGGGGCCGGGGCCCATTTAGGAAAATTATTAGGGTACGGGATAATTAAGTTGTTAATTATTTTTGCGTAATTAACTTTTTTATTATTGTGTTTAAGGGCATGGTTTCAATTAGGAAATTGCTCAGCATCGTCGAAAAACACTAAATCAACGAATTGCAGAACGATAGAAGGCACGCGAAGCATTTTACGGCTTTCTGAAAAACTGAACAAATTTGACGGGTTTTTAAGTTTCGGTTTGCTATTGGAGCGCATCTGGCTCTGGCGGCACCGCGCCCCGTGGAGAGATAGTGCAACCAGCTCTGCTGCGCTGTCCTCGCGACGACGCAGCAGAGGCTGGTTGCTCTATTTCTCCACGGGGCGCGGTGCCGCCGTAGCCAGAGATGCGCTCCGATAGCAAACCGAAACTTAAAAACCCGTCGAATTTGTGCGGTTTTTCAGAAAGCCGTAAAATGCTTCGCGTGCCTTCTATCGTTCTGCAATTTGTTGATTTAGTGTTTTTCGACGATGCTGAGCAATTTTCTAATTGAAACCATGCCCTTAAACACAATATTAAAAAGTTAATTACGCAAAAATAATTAACAACTTAATTATCCCGGACTTTAATAATTTTCCTAAATGGGCCCCTGGCCCAGGACCAAAACGACACAAGCCTTTTTTCGTTGCGATGAGTAGTTTTCGCAGGAGCGATTTGGCCTGAGTTCTCTGAAACACCCTGTGTATATATATATATATATATATATATATAGGTAGATAGTATAGGTAAATATAAAAACAATGGACCGGGAAAAGTTAATAAGTCAAAGATGCGTACTGTCGGAGTTACTAATTCGAAGTTTATTACGACGTTTCGAGCGGGGACCGCTCTTCATCAGGTAACGAGTGTACAGCCCGTGAATGTTTATATACCCCTAAGAAGAAATCAGAGGGTGTAAAGAGCAATAGGAAATGGAAATAACGTTGTCAATTCAAATAGTAGTTCACACAGGGGGGAAAGAAAACCAAAACCTGCAAATGCTAACAAAAAAATAAATAACAAACGGTTGGCGGAGAGATTATCCACGCTCGCACAACAAAAAAGCACAAAGAAAAAAGTTTGTGGTATAAAACATATAAAAATAGAAGAAAATAAAAAGGCGAAAAGTTTCGAAACAAATAAAAACAAAAAGGGTGTGTCCGAAAGTTTGTGGTTGGGAAGGGGTGGCTCGTCTTCAAAGCAGATATAGGTCATATGTGACTTCCGACGCGACCAAATCCTGAGACATTCGTTTGTGCTAGAAGAGCGAAGTTTGAGCTGGTTTAAAACTTTGGGGGATTTTTCCTCTGAAAAAGGAGTGGAAGTATGTAACAGTCTATGCCTGCCTGAGATTAACCGCTTGAGCCACATTTATCTCGTTTCTGGAGGTTCTCTTCGTACTTAAAACATATTAGGACATGGTTGAAATATCGATTGTTAAATTTGAAGATGTCCTAGTGTCTTTCGAGTGTGCATCTCGAGGAGCTCGAGGACGGATAGGATCAGCTCTCCAACGAGCCAGCTGCAAACTAAACAGCCTTCCCGAACTTTTAATAATGCCCTGGTTGAAGGTATTAAACTTAGAAATAAAATACAATTCTTTTGCTCTCTTTCGATTTTTTTGCTGAAGCCTGATTCCAAAATTACAACAGAAATGTGCTTGATTGAGTGATTAGAAGAGACAGGTGCTTTGAGAGCGGAAGGTCGGTGAAGTGTTTGTAGCGTGACATTTGTGGTTGTTAAATCGTAGTCTGAAAGCCAAAGATTAGTCTGTCCGATAGTACTGTTTGCTAAAGACTTTGCACTGCAGGAGATAGATCACGTTTGACGGGCCGCAATAGTAGCTACCCCTTATGTTCCACGTGAACTCTAAATTTGTGCTCATGACGTTCTTTGTTTCTTACATGTGCTTGCATACTTTACAGCTGGGCTTTCGGCATGGTCGGCAACCTAGGCTTGCGGGAGTGGTAGTTTTTGATTTTACTAAGACGTCTCTGGAGATTGCTGCCGCGCCGATAGACGACCCGAGGAGCGGCGGGAAATATTTTTATGAGGCGGTCGCTTTGTGACAGAATATTGTAATTTTTGCTCAGTGTGTTGTTGATGTTTGGAAGATTGCCTGTGTACGTTAGAATAAGGTTAGACTGTTTGCTTTCTGAGGGCGCTTCATTCGGTTGCCAATGATGTTTGAATGGTCGAGGTTTCTTGCCTTGATTATAGCGTCATCGATTACGTTTGTTGGGTACCTCTGCTAGGTTAGTACGCGTTTCAGTTCCTGAGCGTTTTGTTCAAAGTCGTTGTTGTCTGAGCATATGCGCTTAAATCTGTGCGCCTGAGAATAGGGCAGATTAGTCTTACAGTGTCGAGATGGCAGCTGTTGAAATGGAGGTATTGTTGTCTATGGGTAGGTTTTGTGTAAAGTCTTCATACTTAATTGGTATAAACGATTTCCACAGTTACATCCAGAAGTTCATGTACTTTTGTGATACGCAGTGGGTAAATTTAATTGATGGGTGAGTTAAATTGAAATTGGAGATAAATTTCATGAGTTCGTCTTCACTACCGGCCCAGATCATGAATATGTCGTCGATGTATCCTGTGTAGAACAGCGGTTGAGTGGGGCGTTCGGCGAGAGCGGTGGTTTCCAGTTCTGACATAAATATGTTAGCGTAATTTTGCGCCATCTTAGTTCCCATAGCGGTTCCGTTGGTCTGCAGGGAAGTATATATATATATATATATATATATATATACTTTTTTTTTTAGTGCGTAGCTTTGAGACGCTTGTTTCCGGTTGAGCAGCGTACAAGCGTCGCCGTCGCCGTCGCCATCGCCATCGCTCATCGGCGTACCACGTCACTGACTTCCCGAAACTGTAACGTGACGTTTCGGCACCACGTCGAACGTCGCCTAAGGATGCGCGTTTTGCGCGTGAAAAATGGAGGAGAGGAGGAGGAGGGGTACGGATGAGGAGGAGGGGCGTACCCCTCCTCCTTCTCCCTGAAGAGCTGCGCTCTAAATCGGCGTTACAGGAAGTTGTAAACGTCTTTAATTTTGTTTTTGCTTTTCCCTTTTGGTGCGGCTGAGAAACATTTATTACTTTGAAACCGGTCTCAGAAGAAATGGCAATAGTGGCCCCAAGTGCACGAAGCTGGAGAAACAATCTTGCGGGTCGAGCTGTTTCCTGGGCGTTCTTTATAGAAACCCGAAAATATTCTTACTGTGTTTTGCTGAGTATTACGGAACATGAAGCTTTCTAACAAAACAAATAAAGCTCTTGTTGTTCTAGTAAGACGTGGCTTGTATTAAGAAAAAAACTCCTAAATAAATCTGCACTTGACGATATAAATAAATTTGCCGTGGATATTTCTTTGTTATTGTTTTCACCCTATTGAAAATCGCTCTGATGGTGACTTCAATTTTTTTAAAGGTGTGAAGGGGACTTCAGGAATTCTGACATGTTTGAGAGGGCACCGATATTTCCTGGTGGGTTCGTTGGCACCGTCAGAGGCTCTCCTGAAATGTCTGAAGTACCCTTTACAATGCCTTCAAGTGTCTGAAAGCCTGTCAATAACTTTTCTAATGGGGTCGGGGGAACCTTCAGGCTTCTTGAGATGTCTGTGGGGCCACGGCTGAGGTGGAGAAAACACACTTCGCAGAATTAGAACATAGCTACTTGTTCGCGCGACGGGAAAAATAGGTATTTGGAGAATGCCGATCGTACGTGTGTACGGTCAGATTTTTATTGCTGCTCTTCTATCAAACACTAGTGGGCTCCTGAGCCCGTCTGTCACTGCCCGGGTGTTCGGTCAAAAAGTAGGCCACCGGGGGCGACCGCCGCAGGGAGAATGACGGCAGCGGCATGGAGTTGTCCAAGCGGCGTTTAGAGGCAGACGCAATCCTGTCCACTCAAGGCGATCCCGTGCAACAAGCTTTGCTTGTTGCATGAATAATAAAAAAGGGCAAGCCGAGAGCAGCGCGTTACCCTGAAACAGGGACGCGGGGAAGATGGCGAGGGCGAAGCGGGAGCGACTCGTCCCGGGAACCGGTTCCTCCGCGGAAGACGGTCCCCAAAAAAGAGAAAATAAACAAAACTATTTTGCTTTTTACCAAAGTCGGAGGTCCTCTCTTTTCGTCATCAAAAACACGAATAGCAACAGCAACCCACACTGCGCTTCTCTCCGCCCGGCGATGGGAAGAGGGTGCAGGGCCGCGTCTCCAGTGGTCGGCGGGAGAGGTGGTAAGCCGGGAGGCCAGTATAGCCATTTTCTCTCGGCTCGTGGGTGGCCAGCTCGTCACCGCCGCCGCCACCGCGGATGTTTCGAGCGGACCAATTTCTTCCAGAGAGGTGAGCATGGCATTGAGGGCTCGCCCCTTGGTCTGTTATGATCCGTGCAGTTTCTTCCTTGGTTCCGCAGGTGAACCACAGTTCGGCGTTGGCCGCCTTCAGCACCACTCGAGCGCCACCATGTTCAGCGCATTTAAGAAGATGGTGGCCGTTGTCGGCCTACGAGCCGCAAGCCTGGCAGTCGGGGTCAGCGTCCACCGCATGTTTTGCCTGCGGACCGGGATCATGGCACTGTGGGTCCTGAGATGGTGGATGACCGCCACTGTCCGGCATTCTTCCTTGCGCCTCTTCATCCGTCCGCCTTCACAAGCATCCAGCGAGCGAAAAGGCGCCGAAGACGCCGCCACGACGGCACCCTAGGCAAAACGGTGACTGTGCTCAGGATTTCTCAACGGTGGCAGGTGCTGCTTGCGAGTTCGTGGTTTTCGCTTAACGTGCTTACTGAGACTGCGTACGTGTCCGCGAGTGCACCTGCTCGGTTTTATTAGCTGAACTACCGTACATCAGGAATTTGCCCAGCGGCATTGTGAGTACTTTGAAATATATTTTTCTTCGTGATGAAGAACTCAGTTGCCCTTATTTGATATGATCTCTTTCGTCTACAGCTGCTTGTGTCGGGTTTGAACAGACGTTGGTTTTTATCGTCTTTTTGAGTTATAATATTCATGCACAACTAAATATCCGCAATAAATTTTCAGTAACGTTATGAACTGCATTTTTTTTTATGGTTCCCAGTCATTTGGGCCTCTAAAGGTTTTAAGGGGTTTGGGAGAAGGTCTGACGGGTTGAAGGGCTGTGGGCTGAAGGGTTTTCTATGGGGTATCCCTGAAGGGTTTTTTCGTAGGGTATTTCTGAAGGGTTTTGAAGGGCTATGAGGGCCCGATAATCCTTCAAGGCTGATGTGCCCTTTAGACTTATTTTCAACAGGGCAGTGCTTGAATGGTAACCTTGGTGTGATCCGAGTTTCGCACGAGCTTCAAGTCGTTCTCAAGAAAGTTGATTTAGTGGTTTTCGATGACGCTCAGTAAGTCTCTAATTGAATCTATATGTCTATTCTTAATAATAAAAAGTTGACATCACAAATTTCGATTATTAACCAAGTTATCGCAAAGATTACCCACCCACATAATGTCCCCCTGGCCCTATAAGTCACCTGCACAAACCGCATAAGTGCAACTTTCACGCCTTTTCTTAAACAAATATGTAAAGCTTAAAACAAAAACTGTATAAACGGCAATCGGTAAGCCAATATACTTGCAGCAGCAGCACCTAGTGATGTGTCTAAGGGAGCTTATGAGCATGGGACTGGGTGGTGTGAAATTACAGCAGATCCTGCAGACGGCTGGCTTGTGTGCTGCCGATCTTTGGAAAAGAGCTGGAAGTGCTTGAGGATATTTATGCGACTACATTTTAAGTGCGTCTCTTGCGAACAGCGGGCAATAGGACTGTGTTCCTCCAAAAAATCGGTAAGATCATCATAGTTCGCAAGAACTGACCTGGAATGTTTCATTGGAGTAGAAAGGAAGGTAATATGAAAAGAAGATGCAAGTATAAGGAACACAATTATATTAATCTGATCCAGGGATGAAGTTACCAGAAGAAACTATTTTGGTGGAATTACTTTTTACTTTTATATATACTTTTAGTTTTGGGATTCTCACACTTCATGTCGTCCTGGTCGGACTAAGAGAGGAAGGCTCGCTGGCCTCGCCTCTCGCCTCCACTTTTTTAGGCGATGCTTGTCGTGCAGGTCTGGGCAGGGTCGAGGCACAGGGCAGAACACTCCTGCCACGACCACCCCAACTCAAAGGGGCAGCAGTGTCGAGCGTCAACGTGTAGCGCACTCAAGAAACTGTCACTCAAGCATTCACACACCAAAGGAACACAACTCTCACACAGCGCTCACTAATAACTTTGTATTGCGTGTTTAACTTCGGCTTCTACTTCTACTTTAACTTGAAACGATTTGCAAATAAAAGACGAAATATCAAATTAAAAAAAATTATCTTCTGATGCTTCGGCTAATTTGCGGCTAAACATTTTTTTTTTGCTTTTTTGTGATAATGTTATTGACGGCGTACCTACACATTTTTCCTCTCGTCGTATGATGTTCTCGGATTCGATTATTTCCCTTGTTAATTCGTTTACACTTTTGCCCAACACGGTGCTGTTGATGAAATTTGCGACACACCCACAATCCCGACAGTGTATCCCTAAGTGGCCAGAGTTGGCTTTACGATCTTGCTGTGTTCTCGAAGGCGGTCATTTAGACATCGCCCACTTTGTCCAACGTATTGTCTTCCGCAGGAAAGGGGAATGAAAAGACAACTCCCTTAACGCAAGGCACAAAGTTGGTTCTATGCTTATTGGAGCAACAGATTGCAGGATTTGAGGGTGTGGTGACGTTTTTGCACAGGCTGGACAGTTCGTTGGGTGCTGAAAACACGATATCAATATTCGATCCGTTCACTGTTTTCTTAAGGCCGTGGGAAAATTGTGGGTGTAAGGGACGATGACTGGTCTCCTTGCCCTGTCACTGTGTGTTTGCTTGTCGCAGCTCCATTGCTTCATTTCTTTAAGAATAGTTTCGACCACTGACACCAATACGAAAACAGGGTACCCTGCGGACTTCAGTCTTGCAATTTGCCCCTCGAAACTCTTTTGTACGGAATGTGAGCACGATTTTGTGATCGTGCTCACATTCCGCATAGTGCGGTCGTGCTTCTTAAGGCACGGCCGCACTATGCCTCTTTGACGAGTTTTGAGCGCGTGGAGTTGAAGGGGAGAAGTGGTTTTTTACCCCTGGGTTCATATAACGAGCAGACCTGGTGGGGTAGCTCCACCAGACGGAGGTCCAAGAATCTTAAGGATCCTTCAAACGGCAACTGGTGGGTGATTTCTAGGGGACTCCTGCAATCTTTCAATGCCGAGAGGACGTTATCTACCAAGCTTGAACAATTGTTTTCATCGGTGGCTAAAAAATTAACAAATCGCCCATGTATCCAAGCACTCGCACTACTTTTTTGGCATCTGACCTCTGTTGTAGAATCCTATCGAGGTGTGCAAGATATAGGTCGCTGAGCACAGGTACAATGCACAAACCTATGCACACTCCTCATTTTGTAACTAAGTGTGTCCAGTCCAGGCAGCAAAGGTGGATTTAAGACAGATAGTAAGCAATTTCACAAACTTATTTCAGGGCATGCCTGAGCCATTCTGAAATGCAATAGCACCAAAGGTGTCGATGCTGTAATTTGGGGCATGCCTGAGGTATTCTGAAATGCAATAGCACAAAAGGTGTCGATGCTTTATTTTGGGGCATGCCTGAGGCATTCTGAAATGCAATAGCCTCAAAGGTGTGGATGCTGTATTTTAGAACATGCCTAAGCTTGCCCCAAAATACAGCAATACAGAGAAGGGGGTTGTCTATTCATCCCCCTTTCCTGCGGAAGACAATACGTTGGACAAACTGGGCAATGTCTAAATGACCGCCTTCGATAACACAACAACATCGTAAACACCAACTCTTGCCACTTAGTGATACACTGTCGGGATTGTGATGTGTCGCGAATTTCAACAACAGCACCCGTGTTGGGCAAAAGTGTAAACCAATTAACAAGGGAAATCATCGAAGCCGAGAGCATCATACGACTAGAGGACAAATGTGTTCTTACACCGTCCATAACATTATCACAAAAAGATTATTATTTAGCCGCAAATTACCCTAAGCATTAGAAGGAAATATTGTTTACTCTTATATCACGTCTTTTTTATTTGAAAATCGTCTTGAATTTGAAGTAGAAATAGAAGCCGAAGTTAAACAAGCAATACAAATGTTGTTAGTGTCTGTGCGAGGGGGGTCAGGCAAACACTGCAGAATCTCGATAATACGAATCTCTCCATTCCACTCCACCCCCTCCCCTCATTTAAAGTGACCCAAATTTTAACCGGCAATGCAATTTGGCACTACATGTTGCGCCATCTAGCGGCAGCAAAATAAAACACTATGTGGGCCAGGACAGCCCGGATTGCGGGGACTGCAGGCAGGCGCATTTAGAAACCACGTGTGAATGTGGCATTTTGGATTGGCGTCAGCCTTTTTGAGAACCATTTTTTTAAAGTCCCGGCTTCACGTCGCCATGACCTCAGCGGGTTCCTGTGACATCTCACCTACTCCTAGGGTTCCCAAAAATAAATGTCGCTACTGCTGCGTGAAAGACAGTCACAGTCACGAAGCCGACTCAAGCGTTGAACTGTACATCTTCCCCTGGTGACCTTGGGAAGCGACACGGCGACAGAAGTGGATCACCTGCAGTGCGACGCATCAAGTAAGTGAATTCTACAGTAATTGTTGAAGTGAACGAAAATAGATGTGCAGGCTTAGAAATCGGTCCGACGAACTCGTTTTGCAGACTATTCGGCAAAAATAACAAATTGGTACAAGTTGTTTTACGAGTCACTTAGGACAGCCACGAAGCACGTGTGCAGCATGGGGTAGGTACAATCGAGGCCGATTGTTGCTTTGCTGTGTCGTCGAGAATCAGGCGATCAATCCTTCAAGAAGCGAGAGGCCCATTGGCCCGTTGCGGCACTCGTAATTCTCTGTGGGCATAGCCGTTCGGCACACGCGGTCACAACCGAAACCTTTTAAACCAGTGAGTTCTCAAAAAGTGGATTTTCGTAGCAGGTTTGTTTGTTTAGGCTACCAAATTTGATGCTCAGTCTGGTAACAAATGTGACGGCATACAGAAAACAAGATGCACAAGTTTTTCTTTAGAAAAGATCATGCGAAGCATGAATATCCCATCTCACGCACACTTTGTTGCCCGTCAACAGTTTACACCAGGCGTGCATATCACATTAGCAGCCATTGCAACGTGTGTACTGTTCTCTAGCATGCAGACTTTGGTTTTAATTACCCACCTTTTATTCTAGCCGGGGGCGAGTGCGAGGAAACAGGAACAGCGTGCTACACCAGGCTGGGGCCGGGGAGGAACGATGGAGCCGTTCTCGTTGGTCTAGCCCATGGCGATCCCGAAAGCGTTCCATCAGCGAGGTTCGGATCAGGACCGGCGGAAATGGCAAGCCCTGGCCATACCGGCCTTGGGCATGACGATCCCCGACTGGTTTCGCAGCGAGACTCGGGTTGTATTAGCCCGGATCAGCTTGCCTACGCAGCGCTGGCGTGGGAAGGACGACCTGCAGGCCTGGACACGGACGCCGACTGCGAGCTCTGAACGACGGGCGACAACCAGGGTCGGCAGGTCCGGAATGCCAGCTCTCGAAGACCGAACACTGGGAAGTACTATCGTGGACACTGTTAGCTATAACACGGCAGCGGCGGCCGTCCCGTACCCCCAGCGCCTCATAGCAGGCGCCGTCCGAAACTCCGCGCATGCGCCGTGTGGCGGACTCGCTCTTCCCGTTTGCGAGCACACCCTCGCTTTGTCGTCTGCTAGGCGCAGAGCAGGCGATGCCACAGTGCTGCTCGTCTGGTACCCTCGCTCTTGCGAACTGGTCTCAAACTCAATTTAAATCGGCGATTTTCATTGGGACAGATTGCAGAGTCATTAAGGCATTAACCCTGTCTACTTTTTTTTTTTTGCTTTTTCAGAAACATGATGTCGCAATGCAACTTTAACAATATGCGTTCGCAACCAGTATGAGCGCAGCAGGTGTGATACAGAAATAGACTGTTATACTCCGTTTCACCTTAAGTCCGAGTGCAGCGTACGCTACAAAACGACAGAGCCAATCAAATAGCGGCAAAAGTGCAACGTCACGGAGTGCATCACCAGGGGACCCAATCAGGTGCAAAAAGTGCTCTTTTGTCGCTGCTTGGTTGGCCCTATCGTCTCGTAGCGTCCGCTAGCGTTTAGACCTAAAGAGAAACGGAGTATAACTGCAAGTTTGTCCCATAAAAAAATGTAGTCTACCGTGATATTACAATTAGTGGCGATGATTATCCTTAGCCAGTGGAGTCAGGGAATTAACCAGGACACCTCTTACTCGGTGGTTCGCTGAACCGTGTTCAGGGAAAATTGGCGAGCGCTGTGGCGTCGTCTGCTCTGTGCCTAGCAGACGACAAAGCGAGGTGTGCTCGCAGGCGGGAAGAGCCAGTCCGCCACACGGAGCATGCGCGGAGTTTCGGACGGCGCCTGCTATGAGGCGCTGGGGGTACGGGACGGCCGCCGCTGCCGTGTTATAGCTAACAGTGTCCACGATAGTACAATAAACCGATTAGTTGTCTTCTGGTTGTGTTGTGTCACTCCCTGGGAGACGAGACAAAACACATACCGATCGGGTGGCGATTATTATAGAGCGATCCCACAAGTGGTGCAGAGAACTCGAAGTGTTATCCAAATGACAACTCAATATGCGTGCCGACTGGCTATGCTGGGTAACAAAGACTTTCGAACTGATAACCGCCAGAAATATTTCTTCTGTAAATCTATACATTCCAGGCTATTGTCGTTCACTGAAGATCAAGCTACAAGTGCCTCCTCAGCAGATCCGATATTGCGAAATTTCCTCGATGTGCAATGCAGAAACCCCAAAAGAAACAAAGAAATATCCTTACCTACCGTCGAGCTTGCTTCCATGACCGTTCGGTTCGCCATCCTTCGCGCTCTAACCGACCTAACGAGCTGGCAGGGTCAAATCGCCCAGTGTACACAAACACCGCCGGCGACTCTACCACCACTTCTTGCGAAACAAAAAATGCGTCCACTGGTTATTATTTTTTCAAGCCTTTACAGGCGAATTGCCAGCCTCCAGAAACATCCAATATAATAATAGTTTTCTTGAAACCCAAATCGGATACTCAGGCGAAATGTTTAACGCATCTTAAGATATACATTTTCTGGTTTCGTTTTCGTGCCCTCGAATTTTCGCCGCCAGGGGGTTTTCCAGATGGACTCCGGGTCGGCTCCTTGGAGGTGCATGGCGTGCGCCCAGGACGCGTGTCGTCCATGCCGCGCTACGCATTTCGACCATAGACAAATATAGTACTGCTGCAAAGAGCGGACACCTTCCATTGGCCCCAGCGGCCCCATTCAGCGTCAGCGAGCGCACCCATGGCGGCCAGTATAGTCCCTAGTTAAGTGTTGAATGGATGGATACACGCTGTAACCGCTGGCAAGATGAGCGGAATGGATTTAAGGCGAGTTCCCGGCGGTATTCTTGCATCGGGTAGTAGCATGCGCCCTCTAGCTTTAATAACGAGTCAGTGTTATTGTAACTAGCATGGTTTTTTGTTAAAAAAATAGAATTGTTTTATCAGCATACCTTAATTGTACTGCAGAAGAAAAGTCATCCAGCGCTACATATAATTCAAACTGACCACAAGACCGAAAAGGATATTTTTACATTTGTGCTAACTCTCTTGAACGGACGCCATGGGACGACACCAGGGTTTCACACACAAAAGTGTTATGTGCTGTAACTATGAGAAGCAAAACACACTTCAATTCTGACGACAAGGGTGATGTATGTTATTCATATATTACAAAAATAAGAATACACATGCAAAATGTATGAACAACGCGTCAACAGTTGTACAATGGAAAAAAGTACTGTATTACAGCGATACTTACAGCGACAAATGCAATATGATGGAGGGCATTTAAAAAAATTACCGTGCTCAAGCTCGATGAAGGGCGCTTGCACACATATGACCATGTGCTGAAAGACGCTTGGTACACATATGACTGGCCCAGTGGCTTCGAAATTCAATAACCGAATGCAAATGTCCGTCAATAAAGAACTACACGTCAAAATACTTCTTACGGATTACGTATACCATGGCCCAATGGAAGAACGACTAGGAACCCGCACGAGACAACAAGCCGCGGAACCAACTCAACCCGGACAACGAGGCTAGAGACACAGACCAAGCAGCTGAGCTATCCGCCCTCCGTCGAGTCCACGACTCCGAAGCCCAACCGGCTCGCGCCGCAGCCATAGCCACAGCCGTCGAAGTCGTTTTTGAAAGTTTTCAAAGTTCGTAATAATTTTAAAAGTTTACTCTATACAACGAAGTTATTTATTAATACCATATATCTGACAAATATTCAGAATAAGTGGCACTGTTGCGCCTACTAACGGCCAGTAGAGTCCCTAACTCCTGGGCCGCGAAACGGCTTGAGTGGCCACTCTTACGTAGTACTATATTTCTATGTTTCGACCTGGTGTTACAAAGGTGAAGCAATGCTTTGCACTGAAGTATGTTAAGTTTGCATTTTTAGAAGTTTTGGATTACATAGCGCTGACGTATTTACCCTGAGACGAATAAAGTCGGGAAAAAATTACATAGTAAATATGCGTATTATGTAAGAGAGGAGTCGCCCAGTAGCTCTGGGATTGCAGTGGTATTCCCTTCCGTGCTTAGATTTCGCAGTGTTTCGGTAGTTTTAAGACGATAAATGTTTAGGCAGGTAAATAAATTGGTGACGGTTTGGGGGCGGGCGTTCACTCTGAATTTTACATACCTATGTACGAGGAATCAGCTGTAATTGTCGGGAAAAAAGCTTCCTGTTTGGCGGTAGTTTAGTACGTCCCTATGTTGACCTGTTTACTGATAGAATATGATGCGTTGCTCTTTTAGGTTTCGTATTCTACTTCGCCCAATGGAAATTTCATCGGGATCTTTCTACCAGACACGGTGTCGCGATCGTCCCTGTGTTATTTTTATTCCGGAAAGTGGAACACTGTCCGATGCGGGATCTAGTGATAGTGTAGTGAGTGAGGTGACGAGGAGAACTTGCCAACAAAGGGCCTAGCAACAGATCTTCTAAGCAATAACGAAACTGAAGGCGGAACGCCCGCCTGTCCAGTTCTGTCAACGTCAAGAAAGAAACAAAGTCATCGCCGCAAGTTTTCAACTTGCGAAAAGAAGACCGGTGTTTCGTGGAGCCTGCAGAACCCGTGTTTATGGTCTTTGATGATGTCAAAAGTCCACTGAAATATTTTCAAGTTTTCATTGATGACAAGCTGCTGACGATTGCTGACGAGACAACCCTACTCTGTTCATCAGGCTGGAGCGAATGGGTAAACTTTTCTTACACTGTGTCAGCATGCTCACACCGAGCAATCTAGGCCATGGTCTACTTGCGCCATCTATCTTTGGACGCCAGTGCCCTGTCGAAATTTTAATGGAAAAATTCGTTTTCTCGTTATAAAATGAAAATGACAGCACAGTTATCAAAGTTACACCAGACATGGGTTTTTGATGAGCGTTGACATCGCCTCGACACAAAAAAAGTACCTGAAAAAGAGCTGAAGGTGGTTCCGAAATGCGGTTAAAATTCTGGCCAGTTTGTATGGGAAATCTCGAAAGTGAGGCGAACTTTGCGGTATTAAATTATTCTAGGCAGACCTCCCAAAAAAGTAATCGATGATTAGGGGAGGCCGGGACTATGCGCGACTCCTTTAGCCAGGCAGATTCACAGTAGTACCATTCAGAAAGGTTCCTGAACGCATTTCTCGAAACATACCTCCACGAGCCGCACCGGGCGACCGTACGCAAAGTCATAACCAAGCTTTATGCCTCCGACGCTGTTTGCGGTCGTGGCGCAGCGGCTATCGCTCCGGACTTCCATTACCGCGTAGCCGGATTCTCGCGCATGGGTTCGAACCTTCTCGAGGCTGCCCATGACAAAAAGAAAATTGTTATTTTCTTTTTGTCTTCATGTTTTTATTATATTAGTGGACACGGCAACCACGCCGTGACTATGTCTAACCTGCTTCCAACAATCACGCAGGTACTCGGTTGCCTCTGCATCATATCGGACGTACGGACGACATCAGTGACTGGCGGATTATGGAAGATTGGCGATCACTCGCCGGTCGATCAAGGCGCAGCATCACAACCGCTGCACGTGGACAAGACCTACAGCGCATATGCTAGGAGCACGGTGACGTCACACAACGATCAAGATTCCTGCCAGCTGCTGCATATAAAAGCAACGCCCGTGCCTGCACACTTCAGTGGACACGGCAACCACGCCGTGACTATGTCTAACCTGCTTCCAACAATCACGCAGGTACTCGGTTGCCTCTGCATCATATCGGACGTACGGACGACATCAGTGACTGGCGGATTATGGAAGATTGGCGATCACTCGCCGGTCGATCAAGGCGCAGCATCACAACCGCTGCACGTGGACAAGACCTACAGCGCATATGCTAGGAGCACGGTGACGTCACACAACGATCAAGATTCCTGCCAGCTGCTGCATATAAAAGCAACGCCCGTGCCTGCACACTTCAGTGGACACGGCAACCACGCCGTGACTATGTCTAACCTGCTTCCAACAATCACGCAGGTACTCGGTTGCCTCTGCATCATATCGGACGTACGGACGACATCAGTGACTGGCGGATTATGGAAGATTGGCGATCACTCGCCGGTCGATCAAGGCGCAGCATCACAACCGCTGCACGTGGACAAGACCTACAGCGCATATGCTAGGAGCACGGTGACGTCACACAACGACCAAGATTCCTGCCAGCTGCTGCATATAAAAGCAACGCCCGTGCCTGCACACTTCAGTGGACACGGCAACCACGCCGTGACTATGTCTAACCTGCTTCCAACAATCACGCAGGTTGGTGATCGTAAATATGGATTTCGTAGTGACCATCTATGTATTTTAGTGTTGCCGTGTCCACAAATACTCCTGCAATGTGCAAGTGATTGTCTGTCAATGGCAAGTCTGTTGCTGAAGCTATCCGGAGATGTCGAGGAAAACCCCGGTCCAGTCACAGATGAGATACTGGCGCAAATACTTCAGACTCAAAATGACATCTTAAAAAGAATTACCGAAATCCAAGAAAAACAAAATTCCTCAGAAGTCAACTGCCTAATTGTGCAGAACAGGCTGTCGGAGATTGAGAAAAAACTGGAGTGCGTGGACGAAACCAGTAACAGACTTGCCAGGTTGGAAAGTGCTTTCACCGGTCGGGATGACGAAATGTATAATCTGTCTAGACAAGTCGATGACCTAGAAAATCGGGGGCGGAAAAATAACCTTATCATAAGAGGAATCAAGGAAGAACCACTGGAGAGCGAGGATACGCTAGCGAAAATTGTGGTTGATGATGTGTTCGGTGCCAAACTAAACGTGAAAATTGACTCTATTGAAAGAATACACAGAATAGGCAGAAAGTTTCCGCGCGGAAATCGACCGGTTATTGTTAAGCTTGCGGATTTTCGGGACAAAGTCACAATTCTGAAAAACTGTGTCAAACTAAAAGGTACCGCATACAGCATTAATGAAGATTTCTCCAAACGGATTAATGAAATTAGGAAAAACTTATGGAGTTCTGCTATTGAGGAAAAAAGACAAGGGGCAAAGGTAAAATTGATCTATGACAAATTAAAAGTAAACGATACAATGTACGCTTGGGACGAGAACAGAAAGGCAAGGTATTCTGTGTCGCCCGGAGCATCCAGTCTCGGTGAGGCTAATAGTAACTGACTGCACCAGAGTGCACCGATGGACTTCAAGATAATAAACGTTAACGCTAGGAGTATTCTGAATAAAGCTACTATGGTTGAATGTGTTGTGCTAGAACACGAGCCTGACGTTGTCGTGATTACCGAGACATGGCTGCACAAAGATATTTTGGACTGTGAAGTTACGCCTCCAAATTACACTATAGTGCGAAAAGATAGAGCTGGACGTGGAGGGGGAGTAGCACTGCTCATTAAAAATGATATAGTATTCACGGTACTAGAAGTTGTCGATGAACTAGAAATGATATGGGTGAAGACTAGGCTGAATGGTCGTCCGGTAGTTATCGGAGCCTTTTACAGACCCCCTAACTCATCTATAGACACTATCTTAAAGTTGCGCAACTACATGGACTTAAAACTGCATCGTGAAAAGAATGTCATATTCTTGGGGGACTTTAATCTACCCGGTATTGATTGGCAGACACTTACTCCTGGGCAGGCTGACGTTTCCATTTGTGACCAATTGCTGGAACTTGCATTTTGCTACGGTCTGACGCAGGTTGTAACGGACTATACAAGAGTAACCCTAACGACGTCGACGGTACTGGATCTAATCTTTATTTCTACGAACATGATTTCAAATATGTCTAATTGTGAAACTTTCGAAGGTTTATCTGACCACAAGATGGTAATGCTGACTTTGAACATGAGAGCCGACGTTGATGCTAATCAGTCGCGAAAAATGTTTCTCAATTTTAAAGCCGCGGATGACGTGAGCATATTGGATTGTTTGGAAGGTTCGTTTGATAATTTTCAGATGCTTCATCGGTCACGTGCTGGCACTCAGGCGCTGTGGAATCACTTCTCGGATGTGACGGCACTTTGTATTCGGCAGTTTATTCCCAAGTATGCCAAAAATACTAAAAGAAAAACCCTTGGATTACAAGGAGGTCGTGCATGCAAAGAGAAGACTAGGCCGTGCCAGAAAAGCATATTCGCGGAACCCGGATGCTAGTAAAAAGATAAATATCCAGAACATGAGCAGGAACTTAAAACAGCTTATAGGGTCTTTAAAGGCGAAGTTTCACAACGTCACGTTGAAAAACTTCCTTAGGGAGGCACCGGGTAAATTCTGGCGCTATGTAAATCCTCAGGCAAACGCCAAAAATGATTACAGGTGTGAAAATGATCTCAGGCGAGCTGATGACTTCAACTCATTTTTTTCGTCGGTGTTCACTATGGATAACGGAGTTGTGCCGAGGAATGATGACATCACTAATCACCCCCCGATTAACAATATTGAAGTAAATGAACAAGGAGTCCTAAACCTACTACTTAATATAGACATAAAGAAGAGTCCCGGGCCTGACGGAATCCCCAATGCATTTTTAAGAAGGTACTGTGAATGGGTTGCCAAATATTTAACCATTATTTTCCAATCATCCCTCTCGGAGGGTTTGTTACCAACTGCATGGAAATGTGCTAAAATTATTCCTATACACAAAAGTGGTACTGCTTCTGATGTAAGAAATTATCGCCCCATATCTCTTACCAGCACATGCTCCAAACTGCTCGAACATATCGTATCAAAACATCTTCTCAATTATCTAGATAGCAATGATTTCTTTTATCAATCGCAGCACGGGTTCAGAAAGGGCCTTTCTACTACAACCCAGCTGATCGAAACTGTTCACGAGCTAGCCCAAACAATTAATCATCGCGGTCAGACTGACATAGTATTCTTAGACTTTGCTAAGGCTTTTGATAAAGTGTCTCATCAGAAGTTATTACTAAAACTGAACAAAATATTTAAAAACACAAGCATAACACAATGGTTTCGTTCTTATCTATCTTCTCGAGTGCAGTTTGTTGAGACCGGTGGTCGTACATCAAGTTTTGCTCCAGTCCTTTCTGGGGTGCCTCAGGGAAGTGTTTTGGGTCCGCTGTTATTTCTAATCTTTATAAATGACCTCCACAATGTAATTAACGTGCCAATACGATTGTTCGCAGATGACTGCGTGATATATAATGAAATTAGAACACCAGATGATCAGGCCGAATTAAATAGAAATCTTCAAAATAGTAACAACTGGTGTCAAGATTGGCACATGGTTTTAAATCAACTTGCGAAAAGAAGACCGGTATTTCGTGGAGCCTGCAGAACCCGTGTTTATGGTCTTTGATGATGTCAAAAGTCCACTGAAATATTTTCAAGTTTTCATTGATGACAAGCTGCTGACGATTGCTGACGAGACAACGCCCTACTCTGTTCATCAGGCTGGAGCGAATGGGTAAACTTTTCTTACACTGTGTCAGCATGCTCACACCGAGCAATCTAGGCCATGGTCTACTTGCGCCATCTATCTTTGGACGCCAGTGCCCTGTCGAAATTTTAATGGAAAAATTCGTTTTCTCGTTATAAAATGAAAATGACAGCACAGTTATCAAAGTTACACCAGACATGGGTTTTTGATGAGCGTTGACATCGCCTCGACACAAAAAAAGTACCTAAAAAAGAGCTGAAGGTGGTTCCAAATGCGGTTAAAATTCTGGCCAGTTTGTATGGGAAATCTCGAAAGTGAGGCGAACTTTGCGGTATTAAATTATTCTAGGCAGACCCCCCCCAAAAAAGTAATCGATGATTAGGGAGGCCGGGACTATGCGCGACTCCTTTAGCCAGGCAGATTCACAGTAGTACCATTCAGAAAGGTTCCTGAACGCATTTCTCGAAACATACCTCCACGAGCCGCACCGGGCGACCGTACGCAAAGTCATAACCAAGCTTTATGCCTCCGACGCTGTTTGCGGTCGTGGCGCAGCGGCTATCGCTCCGGACTTCCATTACCGCGTAGCCGCCGTTCTCGCGCATGGGTTCGAACCTTCTCGAGGCTGCCCATGACAAAAAGAAAATTGTTATTTTCTTTTTGTCTTCATAAGTTTTATTATATTAGTGGACACGGCAACCACGCCGTGACTATGTCTAACCTGCTTCCAACAATCACGCAGGTACTCGGCTGCCTCTGCATCATATCGGACGTACGGACGACATCAGTGACTGGCGGATTATGGAAGATTGGCGATCACTCGCCGGTCGATCAAGGCGCAGCATCACAACCGCTGCACGTGGACAAGACCTACAGCGCATATGCTAGGAGCACGGTGACGTCACACAACGATCAAGATTCCTGCCAGCTGCTGCGTATAAAAGCAACGCCCGTGCCTGCACACTTCAGTGGACACGGCAACCACGCCGTGACTATGTCTAACCTGCTTCCAACAATCACGCAGGTACTCGGCTGCCTCTGCATCATATCGGACGTACGGACGACATCAGTGACTGGCGGATTATGGAAGATTGGCGATCACTCGCCGGTCGATCAAGGCGCAGCATCACAACCGCTGCACGTGGATCAAGACCTACAGCGCATATGCTAGAGCACGGTGACGTCACACAACGATCAAGATTCCTGCCAGCTGCTGCATATAAAAGCAACGCCCGTGCCTGCACACTTCAGTGGACACGGCAACCACGCCGTGACTATGTCTAACCTGCTTCCAACAATCACGCAGGTACTCGGTTGCCTCTGCATCATATCGGACGTACGGACGACATCAGTGACTGGCGGATTATGGAAGATTGGCGATCACTCGCCGGTCGATCAAGGCGCAGCATCACAACCGCTGCACGTGGACAAGACCTACAGCGCATATGCTAGGAGCACGGTGACGTCACACAACGACCAAGATTCCTGCCAGCTGCTGCATATAAAAGCAACGCCCGTGCCTGCACACTTCAGTGGACACGGCAACCACGCCGTGACTATGTCTAACCTGCTTCCAACAATCACGCAGGTTGGTGATCGTAAATATGGATTTCGTAGTGACCATCTATGTATTTTAGTGTTGCCGTGTCCACAAATACTCCTGCAATGTGCAAGTGATTGTCTGTCAATGGCAAGTCTGTTGCTGAAGCTATCCGGAGATGTCGAGGAAAACCCCGGTCCAGTCACAGATGAGATACTGGCGCAAATACTTCAGACTCAAAATGACATCTTAAAAAGAATTACCGAAATCCAAGAAAAACAAAATTCCTCAGAAGCCAACTGCCTAATTGTGCAGAACAGGCTGTCGGAGATTGAGAAAAAACTGGAGTGCGTGGACGAAACCAGTAACAGACTTGCCAGGTTGGAAAGTGCTTTCACCGGTCGGGATGACGAAATGTATAATCTGTCTAGACAAGTCGATGACCTAGAAAATCGGGGGCGGAAAAATAACCTTATCATAAGAGGAATCAAGGAAGAACCACTGGAGAGCGAGGATACGCTAGCGAAAATTGTGGTTGATGATGTGTTCGGTGCCAAACTAAACGTGAAAATTGACTCTATTGAAAGAATACACAGAATAGGCAGAAAGTTTCCGCGCGGAAATCGACCGGTTATTGTTAAGCTTGCGGATTTTCGGGACAAAGTCACAATTCTGAAAAACTGTGTCAAACTAAAAGGTACCGCATACAGCATTAATGAAGATTTCTCCAAACGGATTAATGAAATTAGGAAAAACTTATGGAGTTCTGCTATTGAGGAAAAAAGACAAGGGGCAAAGGTAAAATTGATCTATGACAAATTAAAAGTAAACGATACAATGTACGCTTGGGACGAGAACAGAAAGGCAAGGTATTCTGTGTCGCCGGGAGCATCCAGTCTCGGTGAGGCTAATAGTAACTGACTGCACCAGAGTGCACCGATGGACTTCAAGATAATAAACGTTAACGCTAGGAGTATACTGAATAAAGCTACTATGGTTGAATGTGTTGTGCTAGAACACGAGCCTGACGTTGTCGTGATTACCGAGACATGGCTGCACAAAGATATTTTGGACTGTGAAGTTACGCCTCCAAATTACACTATAGTGCGAAAAGATAGAGCTGGACGTGGAGGGGAGTAGCACTGCTCATTAAAAATGATATAGTATTCACGGTACTAGAAGTTGTCGATGAACTAGAAATGATATGGGTGAAGACTAGGCTGAATGGTCGTCCGGTAGTTATCGGAGCCTTTTACAGACCCCCTAACTCATCTATAGACACTATCTTAAAGTTGCGCAACTACATGGACTTAAAACTGCATCGTGAAAAGAATGTCATATTCTTGGGGGACTTTAATCTACCCGGTATTGATTGGCAGACACTTACTCCTGGGCAGGCTGACGTTTCCATTTGTGACCAATTGCTGGAGCTTGCATTTTGCTACGGTCTGACGCAGGTTGTAACGGACTATACAAGAGTAACCCTAACGACGTCGACGGTACTGGATCTAATCTTTATTTCTACCAACATGACTTCAAATATGTCTAATTGTGAAACTTTCGAAGGTTTATCTGACCACAAGATGGTAATGCTGACTTTGAACATGAGAGCCGACGTTGATGCTAATCAGTCGCGAAAAATGTTTCTCAATTTTAAAGCCGCGGATGACGTGAGCATATTGGATTGTTTGGAAGGTTCGTTTGATAATTTTCAGATGCTTCATCGGTCACGTGCTGGCACTCAGGCGCTGTGGAATCACTTCTCGGATGTGACGGCACTTTGTATTCGGCAGTTTATTCCTAAGTATGCCAAAAATACTAAAAAGAAAAACCCTTGGATTACAAGGGAGGTCGTGCATGCAAAGAGAAGACTAGGCCGTGCCAGAAAAGCATATTCGCGGAACCCGGATGCTAGTAAAAAGATAAATATCCAGAACATGAGCAGGAACTTAAAACAGCTTATAGGGTCTTTAAAGGCGAAGTTTCACAACGTCACGTTGAAAAACTTCCTTAGGGAGGCACCGGGTAAATTCTGGCGCTATGTAAATCCTCAGGCAAACGCCAAAAATGATTACAGGTGTGAAAATGATCTCAGGCGAGCTGATGACTTCAACTCATTTTTTTCGTCGGTGTTCACTATGGATAACGGAGTTGTGCCGAGGAATGATGACATCACTAATCACCCCCGATTAACAATATTGAAGTAAATGAACAAGGAGTCCTAAACCTACTACTTAATATAGACATAAAGAAGAGTCCCGGGCCTGACGGAATCCCCAATGCATTTTTAAGAAGGTACTGTGAATGGGTTGCCAAATATTTAACCATTATTTTCCAATCATCCCTCTCGGAGGGTTTGTTACCAACTGCATGGAAATGTGCTAAAATTATTCCTATACACAAAAGTGGTGCTGCTTCTGATGTAAGAAATTATCGCCCCATATCTCTTACCAGCACATGCTCCAAACTGCTCGAACATATCGTATCAAAACATCTTCTCAATTATCTAGATAGCAATGATTTCTTTTATCAGTCGCAGCACGGGTTCAGAAAGGGCCTTTCTACTACAACCCAGCTGATCGAAACTGTTCACGAGCTAGCCCAAACAATTAATCATCGCGGTCAGACTGACATAGTATTCTTAGACTTTGCTAAGGCTTTTGATAAAGTGTCTCATCAGAAGTTATTACTAAAACTGAACAAAATATTTAAAAACACAAGCATAACACAATGGTTTCGTTCTTATCTATCTTCTCGAGTGCAGTTTGTTGAGACCGGTGGTCGTACATCAAGTTTTGCTCCAGTCCTTTCTGGGGTGCCTCAGGGAAGTGTTTTGGGTCCGCTGTTATTTCTAATCTTTATAAATGACCTCCACAATGTAATTAACGTGCCAATACGATTGTTCGCAGATGACTGCGTGATATATAATGAAATTAGAACACCAGATGATCAGGCCGAATTAAATAGAAATCTACAAAATATTAACAAATGGTGTCAAGATTGGCAAATGGTTTTAAATCCAGGAAAATCAGTCTTTATGACAGTTACGAGGAAAAAACAATTTCTGAGGTACGACTACTGTATCAACGAGCATGAACTCGCAAGGGTAACTGAGCACAAGTACTTAGGCTTAACATTCACTTCAGATTTACGTTGGAATGCTCATATAGACATAGTGTCTGGAAAAGCCAACAGATCGCTGTGGTACCTAAGAAGAAATTTGTCGTATGCCTCAACGGACGTAAAAAGCCTCGCCTATAAGACCCTTGTTAGGCCAGTCATAGAGTACGCCAAAATAGCATGGGATCCACATACCATCACAAATGCATTTAAATTAGAAAAAGTTCAGCGCTTAGCTGCTAG